>JBDLLF010000377.1:0-31703 GCA_039707465.1 Rhabdophis nuchalis
TCTCTCGATTTACACGACGCCGATATAGAAACCGATATCATGAAATGGGATTATACGGTGTATCCTCCGGGTTACTTTGATATTGTCTGGGCATCGTTCCCATGTGAAACTTTTAGCGTTACCCGTCAAAGTAATATTGGTCGAAGAGGAAAGAATGGAGCGTTGTGGACACGGGAACGGCTCGACAGAGAAATGAGAGAAATTGGCTTGCCGTTTTTAAGAAAATCAGAAGAAATTATAAATTATTTTAAACCCAAATATTATTTTCTAGAAAATCCAGCCACCGGACATGCAAAGAAATTTATCTCCGATAAACCCCTTTTTGTTGTTGATTACTGTCAATATGCTCCATCGTGGGGCTACCGGAAACGAACTGCGATTTGGACCAACGTCAATGGTTTTACACCCAAGAAATGTTTTCCTCAAACGTGTAAAGCGACATTTCGTCATTCTGGAACGAGAAAATTCCGACATAGATTATGCACCGATTCCGGCAATGCTGTTAAAGGAACAATTGGAACAACGACCCGAGATCGATATAGAATTCCTCCTCAATTAATTTATGAGCTTTTTTCCCTTTGTAATAAAGAATAGTATACAAGTATACAAGTATACAAAATGAAAGGGTATCAATAGTTTTTGAAATGAAAATAATAAACAATCGCATTCTTTTAAGTTTTTGTGTGAAATGAAAAATATAATAAAAGATTCTTGTCTCTGTATTATTTCTTAATAAACAATCGCGTTCTTTTAAGTTTTTGTGTGTGAAATGAAAATTTAAAACCCCTAACTGCTTGAAATAAGAAATAATGAAGATTGTTAAAATTGCAATAATTGTAACTTATTTTGTATCTTTGGTTAATGTAGCTGTAGTCTTAAAAAGAGCACCACAGGAAAGGAAAATAGTTGTCCGGAAAACGTTACTGATGGTGCCCTTGTTTAACTGATTATTTTTTCAGTATAATAAAATGTCGTCTCACTTTAATGTATCTCCTCCTGTTGGCCGGGTAATTCGATCTGATTTCACTTCTAGTGGATACCTAAAGAGTATTTATATTCCAGCTTTGGTTATGTTCACAACCAAAACCACCGATTATGCCACAATTCAGTTTCAAGCATTTGCGGAAACATATTCTATTCAATGTTACATAGGGTATCCCATGGACGGAACCCGTGCTGACGAATTGGCTTTAAAAGAAATTTTAGCTCAGGCTGTCGGAAAGAACGATATTCGCTTCCCAGTGTACATCCTCTACGGTGCGACAAAGAAGAGCGTCTATGACATGAAACCCCTTACTGCGAGTGCTCTTAGTTCATTTGTGGTGAGTAATATTAATTAAGTCTTTAAAAATTAGATATGTTAAGAAAATAAATATTTTCTTAACATATTTCAGGTATCTAAGAGAAATTTTGTTACATTCTGTTACATTCTGTTACATTCTGTTACATTTTGTTACATTTAGTTACATTTTGTTACATTCTGTTACATTCTGTTACATTCTGTTACATTCTGTTACATCTAAGCAATTTATGCTCGCATGCTACATCTTTACATGTTTCATGACATTTGAGGAAAACAATAATGTCTTGATTAATTGGGGCTGGCGCCGTGTAAGATGGGGTTACTGGAGCTTCTTCTTGGAAACATTTAATATTGGTCATGGAAGGTTGATGAACCGTCGAAAATGAAGGAACGGTATTTTTACATTTATTTGTTATGGAAAACTCTGATTGTTGTGGTGTGTCAGACACAGTAAAACTCGTTGGCGTGTTCTGATTTTCCGAAGTACATTTCACCGTTTGATAAACAGGTCGCACAGTCGATGTAAAGCTAGGAAACATTTTTATAAGACCTACAGAAATTATTTTTACACTTGAAAAATACCAAGTGTAATGAATGAAATTTATATTATTTTTCCTAATTTTAAAAAATGTCGGTTAGTCGTGTAAAATTTAACGAAACTGTTATCGTTCATACTTTGCCCTATGAAGATCGTGTAAACTATCATTTCTTGGACAGTGTTAGGGCAAGAGTTCAGGCAGAAATGTTAATGAAAAAATTACGAGCTAGGTTAGAAGACGTTTCGCACCAAGTAATTCCCGGGAGATCCTATACGCTGGCCGAACGTGTCGAGGAAATTAAAGCTGCTAATTTAACCACCGAAACAATTTGTAATGAAGAAACTGAGGATACAACAATTGAGGGTTCTTATGATTCTGAAATTTACACTTCATGTGAAGATCCTTGCGAGGACATTGATGAGGATTCAGATTCGGACCCATGCGAAGATCATGATGAAGATGAAGATTCAGACGAGGATTCAGACGAGGATTCGGACTCTTGCGAGGAACCCCCGGGTAATCAATGTTATGATGATAGTGAAGAAGATTCTGATTTGGAGATTGTATTCAGAGAATAAAAACTAAAATTTACTTAGAATGTAAATTTTAGTTTTATTCGTAGAATGAGTAAAGGAACGATTGGATATTTAGAAAAAGGAAAATATTAATACTTCTTAAAACTCAAAGGTTTTGTTCTGGTATATAATAGAATCCCTTGAGTTTTCTCCTCAGGATACCTAAAGGAAACTTTCTTTCATATTAAAAATGCTACTTATACCTTTTATTATAATTTTCTTGAATATAAACTTTGGTGAGTTTAGAGATGATATAATAACATGGCAGAATTTTAAAATCGATATTTGTAGTTTCTTTGATCAATTTGACTCTTGTGCGCAAGCAATCTGTAAAACGTATGATAAATCAGAGTGGTTAAAATCAACCTGTAAAATTTCAATGATGCATCCTGCAATCAATACTACAAAATTTATCCACAGAATTATACCTGATTTTCATCCTCCCAAAGTGTGCCCCGTGTGCACCACCCCGGCTCCCAAGACGTGTCCCACCACCCGGAAACCCACCCCGTGCCCCAGGTGCACCACTCCCAAGCCCAAGACGTGCGCGACGTGTCCCAAGTGCACCACCCCCAGACCCAAAACGTGTCCCACCACCAAGAAACCCACCGCGTGTCCAAAGTGCACCACCCCGGCGCCCAAGACGTGTCCAAAGTGTTTTAATATTAATATTGAAGAATAAATCAAATGAATATTAATATTAAAACGTATGGATATTCTTTTTTTAACCGATTTACATATTAAGATTTCTTCGTTCCCTCAACTTGATGGGTTGGAACAATTTCTTCAAAAATGGTTGGATGAAAATACAGTTTCGTTAATCGTTATAGGAGGTGATACTTTAGATACCCACGAGAGGGTATGTGTACACGCACTTAACCGAGCATGTAAATTTATAAAATTTCTCACTCGGTATGCCCCTTTAATTATTCTTGTTGGAAATCACGACTATATCAACAACAGTCAGTTTTTAACAGATAATCACTGGTTGAATGTGTTGAAAGAGTGGTCTTTGGTCACAGTTGTGGACCATGTCGTGGATCAACGCGTGGGAAATAAAATGTTGCTGTTTGTCCCCTATGTTCCTGTGGGAAAATTTGCAGACGCAATAGCCACATCATCCGTACAAAATCCGTCTTTAATTTTTGCGCACCAGGAATTTAGAGGATGCAAGCTAGGCTGCATTATTTCCTCAAATGGAGATATCTGGAATGGCGCGCCGGTAATATCGGGTCACATTCACGAACAGCAATCGGTGGGGGACAATATTACGTATCCGGGAGCCTCTATTTGTCACGGGACGTCGGCCGTGTCCCCGGGTCCGTGCTGTGTTTCTCTAAATGGAAAAATTACATACCTGGGACACGAAACAACTCTGTCGTTGAAAGTCATGAACGTTCCCGTTTCGGTCGAACAAATAACTCAAACAAATTCTAAAATATGTTTACGAGGTTCAAAGACAGACATATTAATGACCACCAAGAATCCGTCTTTGAAACCATTCTTGCAGGGTGTCAAAGTAAATCTCCTGGAAACAGTTTTTGAGGGTGGCAATTGGGAGGATCACGTACTTAAAAATTTAAAGACAAAAGTCATGAAGGACGACTGGGAGGAGATATCGCGTCTTGCCGTGTAATTTGAATAAAGTTTCACGACAAAGCTTAAAACCAATTATGATCTATGCTGATGCGCAAAACACTATGGAAGTCTTTTACTTGTGTGTCGGACTCTTGATTTTTCTTCTGTTTCTTGTTCCTTTATTTAGCATATACTTCTTTGTCCGCTATTGTTTACAGAATCAAGAGTTTGAACCGATAGAGGAAAGAGTTGTTAGATACAATGTGACTCAGTCCTCAGATCTCGTCGAGGACGTAGAGGCAGCAGAAGCAAAACTTATTATGAGCGGAAATGACAAGAATTGTTCCATTTGTATGGACAAAATGGAGTTGCTCGGTTGTTTACCTTGCGGGCACGTCTTCCACAGTGAATGTATCTACGTGTGGATCACAAAACATAAAACATGTCCATTGTGTCGAGAATCTATTTATAAGACATCTGGATGTGATATTGTCAATGAAGAATAAATGTAATTACAAGCAGATTTTTTTATAGAAAAATAATAAAACAATTCAGGCGGATTGTTTTATTGTTCATTGTTTGGGAAATTATATGTTTGGGAAATTATATGTTTGTAAACTTCCAACCCAGTTGATTAAAAATTTTCCTGCAAATATCATCGTGATGTCTTTTACGATCTGAAGTTTTGAGAAATGTAAAGTCGTCCACGGCACACGGGTGATCCAAACTCCTAAGCAATTGAAAGAGGATATACTGGATGTTCATGAAATTCTTTCTGTTGTTGTACGGTTTCATTTCGTCGTAGACGTCCACAAGCTGTTTGAACCGATCGAGAAGTTTACCTTCCAAATGTTTAATAGAATCAAAATATTCACCGCGAAGTTTATAATAAATTAAGTTTGTGTTCTCATAATGACGAGAATATTTTAACTCTCGCAGAAAAGCAATGATATGTGCCTTGGTTATTTTTTTATAACGTTCCGCGCCAATTGTATTTTCATCGATGAGTTTATATGCAGAAAACTTTTTGTCAAGATTCTCCAAAACATTTTCTGGTATGGATGTATTCTGGCGACCTTGATACTGTTTGATGCAATCCTTAAAATGCGTGATTCGGGAGTAAACAAATTTGGATACGATATTGACGCGAGAAAAGTCACGTGACGTCAAGCGAGGTTTACCAAAATATTGGAATGCGCTACATTTCATGCAGTATTTATTTTCGTCTTCAATAATAAAGTCATTGGAAGTTAGACATTCATAGCAGACATCCCTGTCGATTCTAGTTTCGGTGAACGAGAGATCCAGGTTCCATTTGTGTACCTTTATAATTTCCCTAACAATTTGCAAATAGCTGTTTTTCAGAAAGATTACATCATCTGAAATTCTATTGGTATTTATAGCATTAATTATCCCTTGAATAATTTGTGCCGTTTGTGCAATGTAAATATTTTTCTCCTGGAAAAGATAATTATTTTCAAACAAGGACAACAAATCCATATTTATCGTTAATAGAAACTGTAGCATTTTACCAGTAAAGTTCCATTTAATAAAAAAGTATACTTGTAAAAACAATGCCTGCGTATTCTATGCAATCTTGGCGATTCTTGTATGATACCTTACCCCCACAATCAAACAATGAAGAAATCGAGGACGACGAGGAAATTTTTGTCGAGGGAGATAGTCTGTCTACCCTGTTTGATAAGCCTGTAATGATCAATTCAGGTTCTAGACATAAAACTATATATTATATTGAATTATCCGTGTTGCGGCCCACTAGGGTGGCCAATACCCAAATCACAGATCTATTTGAGAAAATAAAAACCCATACGTTATCAGGAAGCCATGAATCATGGCTGGAACGGCGATGCAACAAATTCCTTTGCTGTACTCAAGGACTCGACAATCGCTGTTCGAGACAGCATAGCGGGAACGTCGTGCGCAATTCCCGGGAAACAAGGAGTAAAAGGAGGTGTCCATCATTGGATTATTAGATGGAACCCCAAAGGACACGGTCTGCATCCGGTGATAGGAATAGGCACAGAAGACACGGTATTAGAGTCTAGGATATACGAGCCTCTTGTGGGAAGAGACTCTAATTCTTTTGGCTGGCATCTTCGTAGGTTATGTACTCTTCATCACTTTAAAGATCCAAATAAAACTTTTTGCCCCAGCTATCCAGGACTGCAATTCAGAAACGCCGATGGACAATTTGAGCTAGGCTCAGAGATCTCTATGATTTTAGATTTAGAAGAAGGGACTTTAGGATTCAGTGTCGATGATCTCTATCTGGGACATGCCTTTACAGGTATCGTGAGAGATGGTCGGCGCTATTACCCCATGGTGAGTTGTACGTGGGGTCATGCACAAATACAACTTCGTTATATGGGCGGCTTTTACCCCAAACCCGCTTCGCTGCTGTCGCAAACAAAACGCATGGTTCCCAAGCGTACGACCGATTTGTTAGAAAGCACATTTGCGTTTCCGCAATCCTTTTTGGACATGCCCTCGCAACCAGAACCTGAAAATATGAGACAAAAAAGAATAAACTTTATTTCAGAACCTATTGAAAAGAAAAAATTAACAGATCTCTGCGGTGTAGATCTTCAGGTTGCCAGACGGCTACGCAGAGCCGGCTTTGATGATGCGTCGATGATTCTAGGACAATTTTTGCTGTTTTACAAAGACGTAAAAGATTTTACAGATTGGTTTAAGGAGGTCGGTGGAGCCACGACAAAACAAGCAAAGGAATGTCATGAATGTTTAATGAGATGGTGTGAAAACTTTTTGTAAACTTTTTGTAAACTTTTTGTAAACTTTTTGTAAACTTTTTGTAAACTTTTTGTAAACTTTTTGTAAACTTTTTGTAAACTTTTTGTAAACTTTTTGTAAACTTTTTGTAAACTTTTTGTAAACTTTTTGTAAACTTTTTGTAAACTTTTTGTAAACTTTTTGTAAACTTTTTGTAAACTTTTTGTAAACTTTTTGTAAACTTTTTGTAAACTTTTTGTAAACTTTTTGTAAACTTTTTGTAAACTTTTTGTAAACTTTTTGTAAACTTTTTGTAAACTTTTTGTAAACTTTTTGTAAACTTTTTGTAAACTTTTTGTAAACGATATTTTAGTGTGAGAAATCCCCCTACAAGTATCTTATTTTTTATTTCCCTTCTGTGGTTCAGAAGGGAAATATTTAACATCTCACTATGAAAGACAATGAATCAACAGTAATTACAATAATTACAATAATTCCAAAAATTTATTCTACACCTTATAATTTATTGTTGATTCATTGTCTCTCAAAATAAATTATAAGGTATCTCATTTACCACAGGAAAATTAGGGCTACATAATTGGTTTTTAAACAAATAAAAAATATATTTTTAGAAAATATGACCAATATTACTCACATGCAACATGCCTTTGCAATCGCAGAACAAGTATTTTCTAAAAAAATTACACCATCGTTGTGTGAACATGAATACGAAAACAACGAATGTATACAGTGCGGCAGTATGAGAATAAATTATTTTATAGATACCCCCGTTTGGGGACCGTTCCACGAGATTCGAACCGAGGATGCTTTTTATTTGCACCCGTCTTTAGACAAAAAACTCGTTTGTGTCGCTTTGGATATCTTTGGAGGACTTAACACAACCCAATTTCGAACGTACAAGAAGAAAATTATATTAATGGCGTGTTTCTTGTACGCTTGCGCAGAATTTGACCTGATGTATTTTTACCATCAGTTTAAACTTTTAAATGTTTCCCCAAAGAAATTCTGATGGGTATTTCTTTTGTTGAAGAATTACTTTTTTATTCTCAGACACATCTCCGTCTGGATCTCAAGCTTCATGAAATGTTTCTAGAATTAATTTCCATGGATTGCTTTACAGAATATGCAGAACCGATTTTAGCGCTGCATCCGTTGTTGAATTCGTGTTATAATAAACTTCGTATCAAATCAATCCTAAATGCTTGTATTCATTTTATCCAACCTGTTTCTGATAAAAAACCACCGGCTTTATTTACGGTCGTAAAACAGGGTATCTTTCTCTCAGTTCTTCCTAAATTATTTTCGAATATATTTTTCCAGGATCCCATTGGAACTCATTCCATGGGCCTTGCCAGTATTCAAGGCGCAGACGTGTATGTGACCCTTGAACCAATTTTACAAATTAAAAGTAAAAGAGACATGAAGCCATTTAATCATCATATGGCATCAATAGCTGCATGGAAGCCATTTTTTACAGCTGAATTTTTCCACCCAAACGGATTTATTTATCAGTCTAAAACTTCACTGTATGACTTATTTTCTTCCTTTTCACCAGACGTCATTTATAACCTTGAGAAGCCTATATTCTTTAATAGAAAAGAGAATATACCATGAACCACGGTTTATACTATCAAAAACATTATTATTTCAAGAATATAAGATCCTGTTGGAGGAAAATATACTTTTCTTTCAAGAATATAAGATCCTGTTGAAGGAAAATATATTTATTTCCCCAAATATATTATAAGATACTGTTGAAGGAAAATATATTTATTTCCCCAAATATATTATAAGATACTGTTGAAGGAAAATATATTTATTTCCCCAAATATATTATAAGATACTGTTGAAGGAAAATATATTTATTTCCCCAAATATATTATAAGATACTGTTGAAGGAAAATATATTTATTTCCCCAAATATATTATAAGATACTGTTGAAGGAAAATATATTTATTTCCCCAAATATATTATAAGATACTGTTGAAGGAAAATATATTTATTTCCCCAAATATATTATAAGATACTGTTGAAGGAAAATATATTTATTTCCCCAAATATATTATAAGATACTGTTGAAGGAAAATATATTTATTTCCCCAAATATATTATAAGATACTGTTGAAGGAAAATATACTTTTCTTTCAAGAATATAAGATCCTGTTGGAGAAAAATATACTTTTCTTTCAAGAATATAAGATCCTGTTGGAGAAAAATATAATTTTCTTTCAAGATAAATTTAAAATAAATATTTGTTGAATGGTAATATCATTTCTATTAAAATAAATGATAAGTAATTTTTATTGAAGGAATAAGTTGCAACGATTGCAAAGATTGCAAAGATTGCAAAGATTGCAACAATTGCGGAGATTGCGGAAATTGCAAAAAGTGCCAAGATTGCAAAGTGTGCTTTACGAGCGGTACAGCGAGCGGTACAGCGAGCGGTTCTTGTTTGAGCGCCAACTGTAAATGTGCATTATTTGTGCATCGTTCATTGTTCATGATGAATTTAATGATATCTTTTCACTCAAAAGAAATAAGAAGTTACCACTGATAAAATACACTTTTAATTTTGTCACAGAAGAAAAAAGTGTATTTTATCAAGATTGAAAGATTTCCTTTCACAAATAAATTAAAAGATATTGCAGATTGAAGGAACGGATCATTTTACTTGGTTTAAAGCTCATCAGTATCGGTGTCAGGATCGTCAACACACTTTTTTTTCTTGGCGAGAAGTTCGCTGCTGCATCCAAAGGTTTTCTCCAATTTTTCTCGATAATATGAAATCTTTCCGGTGTCGGCGCATTGTTCCAGGAATAATTTTGCCATTTCTTTACATTCGACCTCTGTTAAAATTTGACGGACAGGACGTTTCGATTGACTCCATAGAACAGAGAATAATATCAGTAAAACAATCAAAAGAACTAAAATTATTCTTTGCATGAATTATTTTATGAGGCGATTAC
Source organism: Rhabdophis nuchalis (assembly GCA_039707465.1). Classification (NCBI taxonomy): domain Eukaryota; kingdom Metazoa; phylum Chordata; class Lepidosauria; order Squamata; family Natricidae; genus Rhabdophis; species Rhabdophis nuchalis. The sequence continues at coordinate 9,735 of JBDLLF010000377.1, forward strand.
AACTTTACAAAAATAATTTAACCCATAGGACTAAAAGAGGAACGTTATCGTGTTCGACAACCAAATCTTTAACCATATCAGAGACAGAGTTGTATCCGTACGACGCCTTTTCAAAGATGGGAGCGAATAAACGTTTTAGCGACGCAAGGGTTGGAGGCACAGCCAGTCGTTCTGTAACTTCTCGAATTATTTCCGTGTATACATCACCTACGGTTCCTGCGAATTTTTCTGTGAATTCCGAAATGATGACTCGCCAGACATCCTGATCGCAACCCGCCAGGAATAATTTTTCATTTTGAGTGGGAAATCTATAGTTTGCGCGATTAAATTTCTCGGTCAAGACGAGAAATAGGTCCCTGTGTTTAATGGAAACTATTTTCCACAAAAGAATCCTGTAGCGGAACCATTCCATAATTAATTGGTTTTGTGTTAAATCTGTGCAGACAAATTTTTTATCAAGGGCTGCCGGGCGAGGAACTTGCCGGCGGATATTCCGAAACATGGTAGTCAACCATTTTTCACCGAGGATTCCCGAGTGTCCTTTCCATTCTATTTCGGTGGGAAATGCTAAAAGCGACCAGATATGTGGTGCGCGGCATTTATTTAACATGAATGTGTACACCGTCTGTCGAAGCCGCGTCTGTAGGATCCCCAGGCTCTTGCGGGTTAATTCTGCGGATAAGGTCTTGATGTTACTGGTGGCCGGGGCAGGTAGGGAAAATAAACAAAATGCTTTTTTTAACCCGAATTCAGCTGGGGTGGTAAATGATTGATTGTTGATGGAAAACTTGTGCGGATAATCTAACGCGAGTCGAGGAAATGTTCGTGCTGATTGGGGTTTGACCGCCAGTGCGTCCGACAGAAATTCGGTGGTCACCGGATCTGCCGGCTGCTCAAAGAGCAGGATCATACGTTCTTCTTCAGATATGTCTGAGACATCTTCTAGGGGAATATACCCGTTCTTCCACATGGTAAAGATCTTTTCTTCTAAATGACCCGTGTAGTGGCGAAGAAACTGTTCCTCTTTGGCTCGCGTGTATTGTGATTTGTCTAAATGGGGGTATCTTTTCTCAAGAACATAGTCTAGATACCTATTCATCAATTCTGCTTTCACACGTTGAATTAATTGTGCTTTTGTGTCGCGCTGGTCCAATTCTTGAGCGGTCTCTACGATTGTTCTCAGATCTGAAAACTGTCGAATGTCTTGGAGAGACGTCGGAATGGCCGCTCGGTCCTTGAGATACCGGTATCTCAATTGCTGATAAGGAGCAGGTTCCACCGATTTTCCATCCCGGATATCTCGTTGAACAGCGTTAATCACAAAGGCCAATTCATCAACAGGAACAAATTTATTTGTGTCCGGATCGATGGGTTCCCACGCAAGAGCCAATAATTGCTGAAGGTACTTGGAGTGATCCGTATAGGGGTATTGTCTAATTTCAAGTAAATCTTTGGGAAAATATTGTTTGGCGCGACGTAACGCGGCTTCGATAGCAAATCTTTCGATGTAATTATTCAACGAAATCAGAAAATTTTTTTTCAGGACGTCAAAGTAAGTGTTGTCGTCGTAGATGGGGTAATGCATATTTAATTCTCTTGGAATTGAAAGATGAGCCGCATCTTCTGCGAGTGTGTATCCGTTTTCTCGAAAATATATGCTCAGCAATCCAAACGGATAGTGAGAAGGGTTAGCAATCTTGAGATGCATATTTTAGAATATTCTTGATAATGTTATTTTACAAAATTAATTATTTATAAAGAATAACCATGATAATTTTCCAGTTATTAAACGCAATTATCGGCAGTGGGTTGCTGGGAATCTCTGCAATCTTCAAACAAGCCGGGATACTCGTTGGTACGGGGATCCTTCTCACCGTAAGTTGCTTTGTTATGGGTTCCGGACTGTTTCTCGTGCGAAAATTACCGACGGAACCCAGCCCAGGAACATCGCTTTCGGCACATCTGAAAGTTAAAGACGGCTGGTTAAGAAAACTTTGTTTATTTATTATAACTTTTGGAGTCGTCCTGCAAGAGAGTGGTGCGCTCGTGAGCTACATCTATATCATAATTAGCAATTTCCGAACGTTGCATCCGTTGGTGGTGGGAACTTTTACATTTATTATTTTGTTGGCTATATCAACGGCAAACGTGTCAAAGATCAGCGGTGTGTCTATTTTGGCCATGAGTGTATTTCTCATTTATAAATTGGTGTTTATCGCCATGCCAGAAGCCAACATTTGCAAGAATTCTTCCATCGAGCAATACAATTCCAGCATGTTGATTATATGGAAAGGTGTAGCAACGTGTTTCTTTGCCACTGTATGTCACACGACTCTGGGAACCCTGACGTGTATATATGGAAAACGTCGCGCACAAATTCATTATATTTTGGCTATGGTAGCGGCCGTAGCAATCTATCTCACGACAGCCATTACAGATTTTTTTATTTTCAGTCAGATTGAAGACAATATCATCGACGAGTTTATAAGATGCATCCCGGGAGCCTTTTTTATCGTCCAGTTTTATAAATTTGGAATTCTCACGACCATTCCAGTGTCTTTTATTAGCCTCTGCGGTGAATTCCCAAAGACGAATCACGTTCTCTTAAAAGGAGGGTTCCTCATCTTTGCCATTATTGCGGCAAATTTCGCGACATCTCTCGGATGGATCCTTTCGGTCTTTGGGTTTGCCGCAGGACTAATAAATACTGTTCTCGTGCCGATAATCATGAACGTATGTTAATCTTAAAATGAAAGCAATAACGTTTATATTTGTGCTTGTTGTCGCTGTTGCATCGCTGGTGGGTCTTTATTTTTGGTTCAATCCGCCGTTGTTAAATACACGGGGTCCGATGGAATCCAGGGATCCTCCTCGAGGCATAGAGCTCGAAAAAATTTTTAAGTCAGAAAGTAGTTGCGAGGAGTGCGGATTAACGTCTCTCGAGCATTAAATCTGGGCGACAGACAACGTTTGTGTCAATAAATGGACGGCTTGATTCAGCGTCAGTTTCCTTTCCGTTAGAATAGCCTGTAATTCTTTGGCAATATGCATAATCCAATTCTCAAGACAAACAGAAATATAATTGACGGCTTCGGGGGTAAACCGTTGCGTGTTTTCGTTTAAGAGGTTTATCCCGTTCAGTTCCTCTGCCTGAAGTTTATCGCTGTCCATCAGAAAAACCAGATCCTTAATGTCTATCGTATTGGGTTTAATGGACTTGAGGGCAAATAATTTCTTTGAAATACGATACATGAACGGTAGTATATGCGTTTGAAATATAATCGAAAACATCCAAGACGGCTGTGTTATATTGGAAAATTTATTATAAAATCGATGAATCTGATTCACCTTCGTTTGTGTTGGCAAGAGAGTTTTCAGAGCTCGGTAATTCGGCTTTCCGTGGTAATCCAGTTTTACAACCGCCTGGCAAAATTCCGTGAAATAACCGCATTTGGGGTCAGATACAAAGACTTCTTTTTCTATCAATATAGCTGTTTGGATACTAAACATGTATTTATCAGTGTCCCACGGTGCCATTAAAAGCAACTTTAACATAAATATAAGGTTCACCAAGTCCCCTCTGGGTGGGTTTACAAACCCGCGATGCACATCCAAGGACATGTATTGCCGGGTTCCGAGTTTTGCGCAAACATTGGCTGGTTTTTCTTCGGCGTCGATAAAACTGCTCACTAAACCAAAATCAATCAAGAAAAAATTCCGATACTTGTCAACCATTATATTATCGTATTTGATATCGTTGTGGGTCCAACCAAATTTATGCATAAATTCCAGGATATTTAAAAGCTGAACAATCATCATCACCAAATTATTTTCCCGGTAACCTTCGTGCAAAAGCTGTTTGACAGGAAACAGTTTTTGTATCACTATAAAGTACACCTTATCAAACCCGTGAGTGTAAAGCTGTGGAATGCCCAGATGACCAAGTCCGCGGGCGTCCTTGAATTGGGACACCCGGATGTCCGTGAGAATGCTTTGATAGGCAAATAATTCTTTTGTATAGGAATGCTTTGTTTTAAAGATTTTTACTACCAGATGGTTGTCTGTTTCTGTTTCATGAACGTATGCGAATCCTCCTCGACCCAAACATTTTCCCACCTTCCAGATTTTTCCCGTTACGTCCTTAACCTCTGAAGGGCCCAAAGAATGTGTCATTTTAAATATATACAGTCATAATTTTTTGTATGAAATGTATGACTGTATGAAATGTATGACTGTATGAAATGTATGAAATGTTCTTTTTTTACCCTTTAATAGCAAAAAAGAACATTTTTTTTTACAAAAGTTCGTACGTTTTAGTGTTGGGCACCATCTTTATGAAAAATTTTGCGATGCAAGTTCTACCGATGGGCAAACATTTTTGGTATTGAGAAAGGACGTCGCCTTTTAAAATTGTTGCTCCAGGACCGTCTGCTTCGATCTCAGACGGTTCGGACGCTGTGTTCTTACAGAGATACTCCTCGACCACTAACGTTCCGGTTTCAGGATTATCCTTGAGGTCCTCGATACTGTCCCTATCCACAAAATAGAAACATTTTTGTCTTCCCACAGGATGTTCTAGAAGGATCCTCTGTAAAGGAAACAATCGCCACAAACCTATACTTTTCCCATCTAAAGTAATTTTATATTCCAATAAATTATCAGAGAAATTGCGAATCGAGATTATATAATTGGATTGAGTAGGGATAAAAAAGGTCCGCTCATATTCTCTGACGGGTATCCCCTGAACCGAAATACTAATATCGCTGTAAGTTAATTGCATTTTAAGTTACCATAATTCTATATATTTTAAGATTTTAATGGCTGTTTTATTTAGCTTTTTATCAGACGACAACATGAGATGGTCACGGACGTGTTCGAGATGGGCACAAGTTTCGCAACATGGGACAGGAATCATCTCCAGCTGTCTGTCCAATTCCTGTTCGAGCTTTTCGTAGCATGGAAGTTCGTCGTACGATACAAATTTATTTAAACGGGTGAATGTGCAAATAATATCTTTCTTCACCTGAGAAGGACACGTCGAAATTAAATATTCTGGATTTTTCAGAAAGTCTACCTTAAATTCGTAGATTGTATCTAGCGATTTTAATTTACTCCACGGTAATTTAATAGTGCACCAGCGAATCATGGAAAAAATTAAACTGTCTATATCGCTCCGAGGACTAGGACCTTTATTGGGCAGATGCATGTCCAATCCTGTAAAAATTTTTGTTCCGCAGAAGTGTTTGGCGGAGTACTCTTTATACCCATCCTTTTTCCATTTCATCGTGACCCCAAAATCACACAAAATAAAATTATCTCCGTTGTAGAGTATATTTTCAGGTTTAACATCATTGTGCACATAGCCGTTGACGTGCAGGTACCTTAACGCACGTAAGATATCTCTGACAATGCGAACAAAAGAAAAATCAGAAATATTTTCATCATCAGGAAATGAGGATTGGTATCGTCTTAAAATTAAAAATTGTTCGTTTGTGTCTTTGTTTATTCCGCCGTCTATATACTCGGGCAGATAAATAATATTTTCTCTTTCCAGTATTTCTTTTCTGCATAATTTCGTGTATATCCGCATTTCAGTCAATAGATTGCCTATTTTTATTACAAACTTCCCTGGAACCTCGCTGCATGTGGTAGAATATATACTGCTCATTCCTCCTGCATTAATATAATCGCCCTTTACCCAGCAATGACCAGAGACGGATATGTAATTGATGGCATCGTTGGATATTTTCATTTTAATAAAATGAATCACTTCTTAATGAATCACTTCTTAATGAATAATTTTGCATATCGAATGATATCTTCTTCCTTTAAGGGTGGGTTTAATTTATGTAATTTAGATTTAACAAAGGCTAACCGGTGAGAGGAAATTTTGTTGTCTCCAATTACGTAAAACCCAAGTAGAAATGCAATAGGGTTTTTTTTCCCAGCGTGTAAAACACGCTCTGCCTTATCGGCAATATGGTCTATTGTTTGGAGAGAAAATGTTATCTGAATTTGTTCTAGATTTTTATACATATTTTTTACAGCAATGTGCAAGGGTTGACGGATATAATACCTAGAAAAGGGATTTTGCATTTTAAATACAATTAATTACTCAAACTAATTCAAGAAGATTTGGCAACATTGAAAGAAAATATACTTTTCTTTCAAGATAAATTATAAGATACAATTGAAGGAAAATATACTTTTCTTTCAAGATAAATTATAAGATACAATTGAAGGAAAATATACTTTTCTTTCAAGATAAATTATAAGATACAATTGAAGGAAAATAATTTATAAGAAACTGCTGAAAGAAAATATACTTTCCTTTCAAGATAAATTATAAGATACAATTGAAGGAAAATAATATTGTAGATATTTTATTCTCGAGATAAATTATAAGATACTATTGAAGGAAAATATATTATAGATTGTTATCTCTTAAATAATTTATAAGAATATTAGTACAATAAATTATTTGGAATAAATTACAAGATACAATTGAAGGAAAATATTTTATAAATATTTTCTTCTCGAGATAATTTATAAGATATTGTTGAAGGAAAATATTATTATTATAGATATTTTCTTTCAAGATAAATTATAAGATACTGCTGAAGGAAAATATACTTTTCTTTCAAGATAATTTATAAGAAACTGCTGAAAGAAAATATACTTTTCTTTCAAGATAAATTATAAGATACTATTGAAAGAAAATAATTTATAAGAAACTGCTGAAAGAAAATATACTTTCCTTTCAAGATAAATTATAAGATACTATTGAAAGAAAATAATTTATAAGAAACTGCTGAAAGAAAATATACTTTCCTTTCAAGATAAATTATAAGATACTATTGAAAGAAAATAATTTATAAGAAACTGCTGAAAGAAAATATACTTTCCTTTCAAGATAAATTATAAGATACTATTGAAAGAAAATAATTTATAAGAAACTGCTGAAAGAAAATATACTTTTCTTTCAAGATAAATTATAAGATACTATTGAAAGAAAATAATTTATAAGAAACTGCTGAAAGAAAATATACTTTCCTTTCAAGATAAATTATAAGATACTATTGAAAGAAAATAATTTATAAGAAACTGCTGAAAGAAAATATACTTTCCTTTCAAGATAAATTATAAGATACTATTGAAAGAAAATAATTTATAAGAAACTGCTGAAAGAAAATATACTTTTCTTTCAAGATAAATTATAAGATACAATTGAAGGAAAATAATATTGTAGATATTTTATTCTCGAGATAAATTATAAGATACTATTGAAGGAAAATATATTATAGATTGTTATCTCTTAAATAATTTATAAGAATATTAGTACAATAAATTATTTGGAATAAATTACAAGATACAATTGAAGGAAAATATTTTATAGATATTTTCTTCTCGAGATAATTTATAAGATATTGTTGAAGGAAAATATTATTATTATAGATATTTTCTTTCAAGATAAATTATAAGATACTGCTGAAGGAAAATATACTTTTCTTTCAAGATAATTTATAAGAAACTGCTGAAAGAAAATATACTTTTCTTTCAAGATAAATTATAAGATACTATTGAAAGAAAATAAATTATAAGAAACTGCTGAAAGAAAATATACTTTTCTTTCAAGATAAATTATAAGATACTATTGAAAGAAAATAATTTATAAGAAACTGCTGAAAGAAAATATACTTTCCTTTCAAGATAAATTATAAGATACTATTGAAAGAAAATAATTTATAAGAAACTGCTGAAAGAAAATATACTTTCCTTTCAAGATAAATTATAAGATACTATTGAAAGAAAATAATTTATAAGAAACTGCTGAAAGAAAATATACTTTCCTTTCAAGATAAATTATAAGATACTATTGAAAGAAAATAATTTATAAGAAACTGCTGAAAGAAAATATTAATCATCTATCATTTTTAAAGATCTTAGAATACATTTCTGCATGATTGCTTTTGATGGATGTGATGAAAGAACAGCTTCTTTACTTAATGTAATCACCGAAGGTTGTGATTTTAATCGTTTTAACGCCGAATAAATTTTAGAATAATCACCCTGAAAATTTGCAATGAGACAGTAGAGGGGTTTTAATAAAACCGCTTCTTTGTTTGTTGAAATAAAATCTCGCAATCCTGAAAAGGTACCTTCTTTGAAATCAAACATTAGACTGCACGCCAACATAAATGCATCTTTGAGCGATCGTTGTGCATCCATTGTGTCAGATGGTTGAAAAAGCGGGATGTAAAAATCGTCTTTGAAAGTCCAGATGGAATGTTTGTTCCATAAATCAGGGTGATAGATCTTTTCTTTATCAAGAAACTCGACCGTCAGTGTTATTGTTTCAAAAAATCTCCGAAACTGGCTCTTCTTCAAAGACGTTAAAGCATCGTAACGTGGAATAACATACATGTACTGACTTTGTTTTTTTGTTAAATGTATGGGTGGTATAAAATTTACCCAGTGCGGCTTTGTGTAAAACAATCGCAAAATAGTATTGTTGATTTTAGTTTGGGCAACCATATAATTGCTGTATGTTTCATTTTCAAAATAAAAAACATTCTTCAATGTTGTACTGGGATATATTTTTGTCATCCTTTTTTAATTAACAATATCACGCTTATTATTCTCATAATAAGGGCTTCACTTCAATTGTAAATACAATTGAAGTGGATCCTCTCATTTTACACAAGGGGAAAATGTCTAAAAACATCTTACCCTTGAAACCTGGGCTTTTTCTCAAACGGACTATAGGACCGTCTTTGGTAGCCCGTGACCACCACTGAAAAATATACCTACATGAAGTGGGTATTTTTATACAAAAAATAACTTTTATAAATACTATAAAAATCAAAATGCCAATTTTTATTGCGTATGATATGTCTAATGTGTCGGCAAACAAGAGCATTATAGTAGATGGTTCCATTGAAGATGCTAAAGAAATATTCAAGCCCGGAGATAAAGTGTATATGAGACACAAGTCATGGAACAGCATCGAATGGCCGGGAATGTTTGTACCGCGTTTTATTCCAGTTCCGGGAAGTACATTACCGGCAAATCTAGCCATGTACCTAGATATATATCGCCGGGAAAATGCCATTAAACCTTTTGATGAAAAGGCAAATAAAAATTTTGAGAAAGCGTGTCGTGTTCTGTATGGAGTGAGCATCGATGTAAAGTACATTCCTGCTCAATTAGGATCCTGGGAAATACCCAAAGAAAATGTCAAAGAGGCCGTCGTAGACTGGAACGACCGTGTTCGGATCCATAATTGGGCACTGCAAGCTCCCTCCATTTCACGAAATGGAGCTCTTATTCCGGGCGCCGATTATAAAACAGTATTTTACAACGACTTTGAACCCAATACCTTTTGGCTCGCTAGATGGATTTACAAATCAAAACATTTTTTTGCGACGCTGGCAGAGCCTTATTTTGAAAATGTTTCGCATCTATTTGATGAATCCCGGCAGGACGACAGCATCTGTCCGAAATCAGTGGGAATGGAACTAGACACCTTTGGGAATTCCCGAGAAGTTGTCTACGATGACGCCTCTTCAGATTCCGATTCAGACGTAGAAAGTTTGACCGAATTTGCCGAGGATCTTGATGTTGATGTTGATGTTGATGATACTGGTGATGTCGGTGGTGATACTGGTGATACTGGTGATACTGGTGATACTGGTAACGATGACGATGATACACCCACAGAAATCAACAGCGACGGAATCGAGTTTGACCTTTACACAAATGAAGAAAGAGTCATTATGCCATTGGGCTACATGACCCCACGATCCGTCGAATGGCAGTATATGATGGAAGCGATCACCAGTAATTTTGTTCAGGTAAAAAATCTTCTAAAGGTTCGCGATTTAACCATTAGAGATTTTTATACCATTTTAGGAGCGTTTAGAATACATAGAAAATATTCGGTTGGGGCGCATAGATTGCTTAGATATATCCGCCAACGACTTTTTCAGGATCTATCTGAACCAATGTCTGGTTTATCTATTTCTTCTGCTCGATAGGCTTTGAACATGAATTGGAATATTTGTCCGACCCGGTGATACTGTATGGAATATGAGCATACTGTAAATCCGATTGTCCCAAAATGGAAAGCATAAGTTCTGTTCCTTCAGTGTGTTGATAGAGATCAACAGGCGTAACATGGAAAAACGGGTAGAGTTTGTCACGGACGCTGTGATCGGCATCTTCCATGATATCAATAATATAAGGACTTTCCCGGCAAATTAATTTACAACGAGTATTTTTTATCATGAAACTAACCACGTAAAATTTTCCAAAACGAGTCACTTCAGGTTGAGGCCATGCGATGAGGGACAAGATAGCAGATCGAGTCATCCAGAAAATCCAATAGATTGACCTGAAAAATCCCAATTGAGCAACTATATTAAAAAAAAAAATAACTGATAAAATAATCTTATTAATAAAGGATGGCATTTTATTAATAGTGTTTAAATTCCCGAGGATCCAAACCCAGCGTCGCCTCGTTCGTCCGAGTCATTCTGTTCCAAGGAAAACACCGGTACCACTTCCGGGATGGAACATTTCTCGCAAATGAGTTGAACGATACGATCATCCTTATTTATGACAATAGACTGGCTGCTGTAATTGATGAGAACAGCGTATAAAGGACCTGTATAATCCTCGTCGATAACGCCGCCAGAAAGCACAAGACCTTTGACGGCCAAACTCGAACGGATTGCTAAACGGCCATAATGACCAGATGGAATTTTAACACTTATCCCTAAATTAAATTTATGTACAGTTCCAGGTTCCAGGGTCAAATTCTCCGGTGAAGAAATATCCAAACCGGCCGACAATTTTGTAGCACGAGAGGGATATTTACTATCCCCAAAATGATAGAGGTATAATCGTTCGGGCATTGTTTAAGAAATAATTCGAGAGCCCCATAAAATATTTCATAATGCGAAAAATCTGTCTCGGATTTCCATGTCCCATCTTTTGTAATACTTCTTATAGGTTGTTGATGGGAATTTATCCTATTCGAATTTATCTTGAAAAAAAAGTATAGTTTCATTCAATAGTATCTTGTAATTTATCTTGAAAGAAAAGTATCTTAATAATAATATTTTCCTTCTTCAGCAATATTTTATAAAGTATCTTGAAAGAAAAATATTCTTCAATAGTATCTTATAAATTATCTCGAGAAGAAAATATCTATAAAATATTTTCCTTCAACAGGATCTTATAATTTATCTTGAAAGAAAATATTTCTTTTTAATTCCAAATAATTTATTTTCAGAATTTATTTTGAGAAATTATTTTCCTTCAACAGGATCTTATAATTTATCTTGAAAGAAAATATTTCTTTTTAATTCCAAATAATTTATTTTCAGAATTTATTTTGAGAAATTATTTTCCTTCAACAGGATCTTATAATTTATCTTGAAAGAAAATATCTCTAATAATATACTTTCCTTCAATTGTATCTTATAATTTATCTTGAAAGAAAGTATCTATAATAATTTATTTTCCTTCAACAGGATCTTATAATTTATCTTGAAAGAAAATATCTCTAATAATAATATTTTCCTTCTTCAGCAATATTTTATAAAGTATCTTGAAAGAAAAATATTCTTCAATAGTATCTTATAAATTATCTCGAGAAGAAAATATCTATAAAATATTTTCCTTCAACAGGATCTTATAATTTATTCCAAATAATTTATTGTACTAATATTCTTATAATTTATTTAAGAGATAACAATCTATAATATGTTTTCCTTCAATTGTATCTTATAATTTATCTTGAAAGAAAGTATCTATAATAATAATATTTTCCTTCAACAATATCTTATAAATTATCTCGAGAAGAAAATATTTCTTTTTAATTCCAAATAATTTATTTTCCTTCAACAGGATCTTATAATTTATCTTGAAAGAAAATATCTCTAATAATAATATTTTCCTTCAGCAATATTTTATAAATTATTTAGCCAAGTAAGAAGTATCATAAGAAGTATCATAGGAAGTATCATAAGAAGTATCATAAGAAGTATCATAAGAAGTATCATAGGAAGTATCATAAGAAGTATCATAGGAATATACAGATTTATAAAACCATGACATATAAAACATTAGTTTTACCAGGCAATGGTATCAAAGGTATTTACACTCTAGGTGCGTTGGAAAGTTTAGGCGACAGGGGAAAGCTCGATGAAATCGAGAATTACATTTCGGTTTCTTCAGGTTCTATAATTTCAGCACTTTTGCTTATGGGAATGCGTCCCATTGAAATACTCGCACGAGTTTTGAGCAAAAGTTTATTCCAAAAAGTTGGCCGTGTTTCTATGGCTGGTATTGTGAACGGAGCATCTATTTTTAATTTCGACCCCATCGAAAATGAAATAGAATCTATCTTTATGGACTGTATAGGCAGGGTCCCAACTTTCATGGAATTTTATAATCAAACAGATAAGATATTTGTTTGCTTAGGGTTTGACGCAACTCATCATAAAGTTATTTATTTTTCCAAGGATACCCATCCTGACGTTCCTGTTATAAAAGCTATTCGTGCGTCGTGTGCCTTTCCGCTTTTGTTTGACGCAGTAATTATCGACGATCAATTCATTGTCGACGGAGGTGTGGGGGACAACTACCCGCTGACCTGGACCCTCGAACATTTTGTCGGTCCTATTTTATCCATACACGTCCGAACAGCACCCAAACCAATTAAAAAGGACACCGCACGGTTAACGATTTTAAGAGAATTATTTTCGTTTGTTGTCAGAAGACCCGATCTCCTCGAGCTGGAAAAACACGCCGATAAATTAACCGTTGTAAAGATTCAGATAGGGGATGCTAATTTTTTTCGACTTTTCCAGCAGCGATAGGACGTATTTAGATCAATTTGATCAGGGATACAATAGCTGTAAATTAATCAAAGTATAAACTTATCCGAACAAATGCTTGAAAGTGTGTTTTGTGCTCTGTTGCACAATTCCTGCGATAGTCTCCGAACCAGATGTTTCCAACGATCGCGTTATTATATGCGCCAATATGGAGAAAATTAACAAACCGACGAGTTTCAACTCGGGCTCGATTTTTGTTTCTGTAAAAATTGCATATTTTTTCCCTAATTCGTAGAGAACGCTATTATAATTTTCCATGTTATTCAACTGATCTAAGGTAAACCCAGCCATGTCCAAACCCAATTTTCCCAAAAAAAGTTCAGAACCAAGCAGAATCATTACAAATATTTTCTTGGACTTATCTATTGTGGTAGCCATCTCAATCTTTTTGGAAATGGAAGAGTATTCTGATTCCAATTCGGCTAAAGTTAACGTCTGGCTCAGCGGGGGGATTTTAGCGTCCGGATACAGCTTTCGTAATAACTCGTACTGAAATGAAAGATACGCACGACGATCGGTCTCAGTTTCCTTGACAATGGTTGCGGGGACCTGTGTTGGCCGTGTGCCAACAATTTCTGTGACTGGTTTTCTCGTTTGTTCCATCGGTCGCCTTGTTTGAGGTTTCCTTGTTAGAACACGCTCGACGGCTTCAGTGGCCGGCTTTCGCGTAATTTCAGCGAGACGTTTTACAACGATGGTTTTGGGTTTACATTTCACAAAAATGCTTTTAACTTCTGTTTTCTCTGTCGATGAGGAAACAACACGTTGTGGATCTTCTGTGTCTGGCTGGGATTGAAACGGAACGTGTCCTTCGCTTTCAGGAGACGATGTCGCTGTATTTGGCTGAAAAGGCTCCTCGGAAATATCAGAAAGGTGTTTATTGGGGTTTTTGAGCAGATCTAAAAACATTGTATTTACTTTTTGGAAAGATTTTTCTTCCGGGAGAATTGTGTCATCTTGAGTTAAAATTAGTCTCTGATCCATTTTTAAGAATCGATTTCATTAAAGTAAAAATGGAAACAACCTATGTTACGTTTACTCAACATGATAAAGCAAATCAGTATATACCGGGTCCGTGCGCCTGTTTTAAATGCTCTGCACTCATCTCAAAGGTTCCCTGCAGAGCAGACACTAACCAAATACGTGATTGGAATATAGGCACATCCAGCTGCTGTAACAGCTGGTGCACAGATCAGAACGTATGCGTTCCTGTAAATAACGCAATTTGCAGAACTAAATCGTTTACAACAGCGAGGTGGGATAAACAAGCCCCGCATGTAAAATGTTTCTACAACACGGAAAAATTACAAGCAGATATCGAAGAGGTCTCCACACTGGTAGATCGATTTGGGATAAACCAGAGAATGATGTGGGATGTCTGCAAGTATCCAATGACAAAAGATGGAAAGAAATATAATGCCATTCATTTACCTGGGCGCAAAGGCGATCTCTGTCGGAACTGGTGGCACACCTTGGAAAATACAGAAAAGACAAAATTTATCAGAGAATATTGCGTGTGGAATTCCGATTCGCAGGACTGTAAATGCGCCAACCGGGCGACAGATCCGTTGTATTTAGAAATTAAAAAGGCCAACGCAATCAACGACGGGTGTTGGTACGCTCCCTGCGCAGATACAACTAACCAGTTCATAGAGGCGCATCTCACCAGAAAAAAATGTCCGTTGATTCATTGCTCGCAGTTTGTTAAAATAGCCAACAATGCAGGCGATGTTTCCATTAAAAACTTTAATTCTAAAATTATTTGCGGGGGATCGACTCAAGAACCTAATCCACCAGATATTCCGAAACAGCCAGAACAATCCTCTCAACCTGAACCGTCCTCTCGCCCTGAACCATCTTATCAGCCAGAACATCCCCATCAATTAGAGCCAATTCAGCCTCTCGATAATCTCGAACAAAGAAAATATTTTCTAACTATATTGGCAGCAATCGCTGTAACGGCATCTATAAGCTTAATTGTTTAGATATAATAATAAAATGACATCTAAACTTTGTGGCATATGCCAGAAACCAAATACTCTGTTTCCTGTAAACCTTTCGTGCGGTCATAAAGCACACAAAAAGTGTTTCACGCAAACGGTTATAGCAAAACCCTGTTTCATTTGCAACACAAAATTTTTAACAAAAGCAGATAAAAAAATTTTATCGAGCAAGACTCCTGAAAAGGCTGTAAAAACCATCGTTAAAACAAAGCACTTTAATGCCTCGCACATTTATATGACGACTAAGAATCCTACGCTCAAAAGAATGATGGTTTATGCTGGAGATCATCTCGAGCATGCATTAAAAGAAGAGATTGAAGGAAATAACGTCGAGGGGGTTAAATTATTGCTCCAATCGAGAAGTATTAATTTCCATGCAACATTCAACAATCAAACGCTCCTAGAAATTGCCATCGCTATGGGTGTTGAAAATATAATCGATGCAATCAAAAAAAGAATGGGTTTAACCTAATTAATTTTCTTGCAAAGGAAAATTAATTAAGTTTGGAAATGTATTCTTAAACCTGCAATTTTAAAAGGAATTATTTTCATTCAACAGTATCTTAATTTATCTTTAGAGTTAATTTCCTTTACTCCTGAAGTGAAAGAAAAGTATATCCTGGATCTTTACAGACTAAATTCCATCATTCATGGTGTTTCATTTATTTCGAAAGAAAAATATTATAAAATATTTCTTTTCCTTCAATAATAATTTTATAATATTTTTCTTTCAAATGAATATTAATTGTCTTTGGAAACATAGGAATCTACATTTCGCACAAAATCAAACCATCCTGTAACAGATCCCAAAACTAAAAACTTATCATGGAAATACTTGTCTATATAATCTGCCATAATTTGTAGCGATTCCAATTTTTGCTCTACAGCGGGTGAAAATAATATAAACGACACTAAAGAAGTCAAACGTCCCAAATTAAATACTCTGTCGCCAAAAAGAAATCCACAAACTTCGGGGACAGAGTAAGTGTTCTCATCATGATTAAGCTTGTAATTTTCTGCTATCTTCAACAATATATTGTAGACGTCCAAAGGTTCGTGCGACGATAAAAGAATTTCACAGGCAGTTTTTAACTGTTGCGCCATTTTAAGACGGCTCGTTTAACTGAATTTTTTTCAAGTTACCTAAATAAAATCACTCGATGGACTTTTACTCAACTTTTTTAAGTAAACGACCTTATTCATCAAAAGAAATTACAGATCTTTTCGAAATGGTTTTGGAAGCAAAAAAGCTATCGTCGCAGCTTATTCATCACAAGAAATGCAACCACAGTTATCATCCTAAAAAGGGTAGTTTTAAAGAACTATTTACCATTCTGGATGTTTCCGGTGAAACAAATTGTTCTGTTTGGTTTCATGCAAGACCATGTTTCGCCGCCCGTCTTGACCCAAAGGATCACGGGGATTCCCAAAACTGCCGATCAGTTAATTGCCTTTATAGAATTTTATACGTGGTTGTATCGTCACATTGATTGACACGGGACAATTAACTTAGACTTTAGTGAACTTTCGAAAAACGCGACCGCTTCAATAGCCGATTGAAACGGATACCTCTCATAACGGGAGAAGACTATTTTTCTCGCCACAGGGTAAACTCGGTCAATAATATAATTTACAACTGATGCACCGGCTCCCAAATCGTACGAGAATCTCCCGTTAAAATACCACTTTTTTATATTTTCGTAAAAGCAGGTAACAGAAACCCGCCTACCTTCTCTGGATAAAAACCGTAAAAAGATATCCATAAACTGATACAATTCTCTTTGGTTGTTACCTTCTCATGAGGAAAACAACGTAAAAGATTAAATAATTCAGCCGAAAAAAATTTATAGTGTCGTTTTTTGTTTTGGGGTATCCCACAAATATATTAGATATTTCTCTATCAATGTTGGTAAATTTCCTAGGATTGGAAGTTTCGTCAATCAGTGGCGTGAGATACGGCTCTAAATTTGATATATAGCTCATGGTCATTAAAAGTCTTATTACATCGGCCATTGGGTCAGCGCAACAACTTGTAATAACACCGCAGTATGAAACGCTGAGATCTGCTCTAAATTTAGTTCCCTGTAAATACGAAAGCCCGAAATCTATAAAGACGGGGACTAGTCCGCAAGATGGAACCTTTATTGTCACTCCGTCGGCGATCCATTCGTTTTCTTTGTCGGTCGTTGGTAAATAAAAAAGATTGTCCCCGTGCACGTCGCCATGAGTTACGCCTTGCTCATGTAACTCTGCTAAGGCGTACAGGCCATTAACAAGAAGATAATAGGCCTCGGTGTTTGAGAGACACGCATTGGGATCAAAAAAACTTGTCAGTAAACGCCCAGATATCTTTTCCATTTCGATAAAACTGTGTTTACCAAATTTATAATGAATAATATCCGGAACACGCGTGCGGCCGCGTTTCTTGAGATAATCAAGGATAGAATGTTCTAGTTCAATAGAAAAATCTATAAATGAAATTGGGGAATATTTAATCACGCTAGTGTCTGTGAATTCAACATAATTTTCAGCACTCGAGTGAGAAGACATTGGTATTGTTAAAAAACGTAACTTTATTTTTAAATTACAAATTACGTTTTTCAGCAAAAACGTCTACAAGATACCGAGTTGGGTAAATACATATTTCTGTACCTTTTCCAATTCAGTTAATTTATTGGTTGAATGTATCTTTTTCAAGATACCCTTGAGCCGCGCAAGGTCGTTTGAAGGAAGAGAATCGGTATGTATCCGAACTTTCTCTCTAGACGCTCCTTCCTCGACGCATTCCATACCCTCGTCTGTATCTTCACAGACGCTAGTGTCCATATCTTCGTCTGACTCTCTGCTGGTATCCTCATCTATATGTTTTAGTTTGGCACTTTTTTTCCGAGGGAAATCATCAGAAGTAATGTTATTTCTCTCCAAATGCCGAATCAATTCTGTTTTCGTTTTAAAGGTGTACTTTAAATTTTTGCTCAGGGCCAAATGTCTAAGTTCATTGAACCCCATCTCCGATAGTGGCCTTCCAGACATTTTTTAAAGAATAAGTTTATAAATTATTTTTATCAAATCGGTGATTATACACATTTAAATAAATAACAACCTTTAGAGGTTGTTATTTACTTTTTTTTTACTTTTTTACCTTTTTTACAACTAATAATCTTTCGCCCAAGTTATTATTTTTTATCCAGAAGCGAGTTTAAATTTAACTGCAGAATATTTTCCTTGACGGGGATATTTATCTTTTTCAAGATATTATTCACAGCATCTTTATTTTCATGTGATGTGTACAATTCTATGAAATCACCTAATCCTTCGATAGAGACTATATAGATATCGACACCCTCAAGAGAGAAACATCGTTTCTTGGTGTGGTAAACTTTCTCCACAATAAAAATTTGCGAAAAAATAGAAACAATCTCATTGATGGAAAAAACATCTATCCATTGCGGGGCAGATATCGCAGATCTCTTGAAAAATATTTTACCCGTAGTTTGCTGGGGATACTGTCTGGTTTTCAGTTTTCCGCTTGGAAGCAAGAAAAATGTATCGGTGAGACATTCGTGAGAAATATACACTCCTCCTAGTGAGGTGATTGAATCAATGACTGTTTGCGCACAAGAAATTTTCATTTTCGTTTCAGACACAGAAGGTAACCACTCCATGGTATGATATACTTTTAAGAAAAATTATAATTTCCAAGGTCATTTTTCACATCACTGGATAGGCAATTGTTCCTCCCTTAATATTTAGAATATTTTGACTGAGTGCAATGATTACCAGTTCGTACTTTTGGGGATGATCCATTCCGGATCCTGCCACTCCGTTGCCGAGAAACCCACGTTTAGCTTTATTAGATGCGTTGGGCACAATGCTGATATTGTTCAATCGGCCATAATTAGTGGAACCGTTGGGATCCACCGAAGTGAGATCCAAAGCGTACGAGTACATGTGGTACCCAATTTCATCCGGGATTGCAGGGGCATGGTAGTAAGGTTGAATTTGAGAAAAGTAGTCGGCGCCGACATTTTGCAGTCGGGGAGAGCTCTCGTATGTCAACGTCACATCGGCGATGGGATCGTGAGCTCCAAAGGGTTCAAACTGAATCTGCCTGTCGTTGATGACGGGTGATGCGGTGGTCCAGTTGGACCAGACGTTGGGGTACGTCGTATTCCTGACACCGAAAAACAAAGCTTTTATGGCGTGAGAGAATCGAATGTCGAATGTTTTATTGGGATTATTGACGGGTTCAAATGTTTGCTTGGGTGAATTTTTAACCTGTTCTATGAGGAGATCCCGCTCGCAATTTCCCATATGGGTTCTTTCAAGAGGATCGGTCAGCGCAAAATTGCCCCACACAGAGACGTTTTGGAGGACGGGTGCCTTTTCAATGGACGTCCCCACAGCAGGAAATCCACCATTTTTCCGTTTTGCGGCTGGCGCGGCGTGCTCCAGGATCAACAGCTGCTGCCAGTCCTTAAACTTGAAGGTGATCTTTACTTCTGTGTAGAGTAAAGCGCCCATCGGCAGGGCAATGCCTGAATCTCGTGAAAAGAAAAATGGCAGAGGCAGGTTCAGCGTTTTGGATTTAAGGGGATGATTCGGACCGTGAGGTCGGATCAAATCGTCTATATTTCCAATCATGGCATTGTAGCCGTTTTTCTTGGATGCGCTGATGGTAAATGCCGACCAGAAATCAAGAAAAAAATTGTCAAACCGTTGCGTGGGAATTTCCACAAAATAAATACATACATCTTCTATCAAGTTATGCATTAAATTTTTGGTCCAGCGAATTCTTCCATTTACCCCATGAGGATTTGTATCCAGGAGCGTTACTTCGGGAAATGTTACACGAAGCCAAGAATTTGTCAGGTAATCACCCGTTCTTGAAACAACTACAGAGAAAGTTTCTCCAAACGCTGGTTGACCAGAATGAATGCTGTGAATAGCAGGAATTTGTGTAAAGGGAGTGCATTTCTTCACTTCTCGCATAAAATAAGTCGTTGATTTGTTTAGCGAATACATGTATTCCTCTTCAAGAGGACTTCCTTTGAGAGTAGCCAGATCCACATATGCGGTGGGCATATATGTTGCAGGAACATTAATGGACATTTTTATTATAATGAGATGTTTTTATTTTAAAAAGTTTGTTTGTGCATTAAAAAAATGGATTCTACTTCGTATCAATATATTATTATAATTCTCGTATGCAGCACGTTGGGATTCTTCTTATTGAAAGATATGCCCAGCATAGCTGGGATAGTGGCTGGTGGAGCATTGGGAGCCCTGGGCGTGGGGTACTACCTCCACCGGTCAAGCGGTCTCGGCAAAATTATTTCAAAGTAAAGTTTATTTAATAAAATGAATGTTATTTTGGATTTAGATGAAACGCTTATAAATACTCACAGGCAAAAAAAATTCACAAAGAACCACTATAAGCGTGCCAAATTGTTTCATTATAAACCCATGGAAGATAAATATATTGTTGTTGCGAGACCAGGGCTCGACGCGTTCCTCGACTGGTTGTTTTCTAAATTTATCGTCACCATCTGGACAGCCGCAAGCAGGTCTTATGCAATGTTTATAGTAAAACATTTTATCATGACAAAAACAAACAGAGTGCCGCTGTATATCTTCTCCAGTCAGCATTGCAATGCGTCCATTAAACAAGGAACATCGCACAAGGATTTAAATATTTTATTTAAACTCTTCCCTGCTCAATTTAATAAACAAAATACTATTATCATTGATGACCGACAAGATATATGTCAAAGCCAGATGAATAACAGTTTTAACATCAAGCCTTTTTTGTTCCTTAAATCAAAGTCGTATCTAGATCGGGAATTGTTTGAATTAAAATCATTCCTCGAGAATTATTCTTAGTTT
This sequence comes from Rhabdophis nuchalis, assembly GCA_039707465.1. Taxonomy (NCBI): domain Eukaryota; kingdom Metazoa; phylum Chordata; class Lepidosauria; order Squamata; family Natricidae; genus Rhabdophis; species Rhabdophis nuchalis. The sequence goes on from JBDLLF010000377.1 coordinate 30,529, forward strand.
ACTATAAAATGTCTTCTACGCTTATAAGCTGCAACAACAATATTTCATCAGCTTTGTTTGAGATTTCACGAACGTTTCAACAAAATATTTTTTCTTTCAGGGTTATTGGTTATTCCCCGGCTAAGGCACCCACAGGAACCTCGTCCTTGATGACTACGCCGGGGAATAAAAAGACGATGAAGCCCTCCAGCAATCATGTTATTATTCCAAAGGGCGCTATCATCGATCGGATTGAATTTGCTGGGTTTAATGATTTTAATGCCGGGCGTTTAGATATAGGCCTGGGTACATTCAACAATCCTATTAATTTTCCTCTCATTTCTGGTGCTGTGGTGGACATTACAAAAGAACCCATAGGGGGGATTAGAGATTTTAAATTTGAAGAACAAACCGGTGCCAATGATTTTGCAAGCGTTACGCAGAACAGTTATGTGAATATCTGTACGACAGCGGCAATGACAGGCGATCTGCAGGTTATTGTCTATTATCATATCAGACCGCCTTTCCCAGAATAAATTATTTTTTTTTTGTTTAATGAGATCTTAGTTTCACAATAGTATATTTTCTTTCAACAGTATTTTACAATTAATTTTCTTTCAATAGTGACTTACTGAAAGAAAATTCATCGACAACAGTGTCTTACAATAAGTTATATTGAAAGAAAATTCATCGACAATAGTGTCTTACAATAAGTTATATTGAAAGAAAATTCATCGACAATAGTGTCTTCTAATAAGTTATATTGAAAGAAAATTCATCGACAATAGTGTCTTACAATAAGTTATATTGAAAGAAAATTCATCGACAACAGTGTCTTCTAATAAGTTATATTGAAAGAATATTTTCTTTCAATATAATTTTTCGCAACAAATTATTCTTTGAGATAATCTCAGTAATATTTCTTTAAACAAATTATGAGAAATATCTTTCGGTGATGTGTTCGTGTTTTGGATACCGATTTAAAATAAAAGATATCCATTGGGTTTTCAATGGCAAACCATCTAATATATTCGGTACGTCAGCCAAGAAATCACAAATTCCTCGCCGTAAAAACATGGCAATCGTGCAGAATGATTGAAACAACTCATGGCCTGGGCCGTGTTTTAAAACAGAAATTATTAATTTGGGAAAATTAGGAGTTGCTTTAATAGCAGTATTAAGCAGTCTCAATGATT
>JBDLLF010000378.1:0-2500 GCA_039707465.1 Rhabdophis nuchalis
AGTAAATATATTTTATTTGCCTGTATTGTATGCATTATTTGCCTGTATTGTATGCATTCCACCAATGGGTGGAAACTAATCAAGGAGAGAAGCAACTTAGAACTAAGGAGAAATTTCCTGACAGTTAGAACAATTAACCTCTGGAACAGCTTGACTCCAGAAGTTGTGAATGCCCCAACCCTGGAAGACTTTAAAAAGATGTTAGATAGCCATTTGTCTGAAATGGTATAAGGTTCCTGCCCACGCAGGGGGTCGGACTAGAAGACCTACAAGGAGAACCTGAGAACATCAACCTACCTACCTAATCTCCCTCTCTCTCTCTTTCTACCTACCTATTGTATTTCTCCATTTCTCTCTCTCTCTCTCTCTATCCTTCTACCTACCTGACTACACACATACACACACACACACACACCCTCCCTATTTTTCTGTGTGTGTGTGTGTGTGTGTGTATATATACACATACATACATACATACATACATACATACATACATACATACATATATATATATACATACATACATACACACACACACATATATACATACATACATACACACACACACACACACACACACACAAAGCTGAAGAGCCAGCGCTGTCCAAAGACATCTCTATGGTCATGTGGCCGGCATGACTAAACACCAAAGGCACACAGAATGCTGTTACCTTCCCACCAAAGGTGGTCCCTATATATATATACACTTCTACCTACACACACACTCTCTCTCTCCCATCCTACCTACTGTATTTCTCTCTATTTCTCTCTCATCCTTCTACCTACCTACAGTACACACACATTCTCCCTCTCCCCCTACATACCTATTGTATTTCTCTCTCTCTCTTTCTATTTCTCTCTCTATCCTTCTACCTACCTACACACACACTCTCTCTCCCTACCTACCTACTGTATTTCTCTATCTTTCTATTTCTCTCTCTATCTTTCTACACACTCTCTCTCCCATCCTACCTACTGTATTTCTCTCTATTTCTCTCTCATCCTTCTACCTACCTACAGTACACACACATTCTCCCTCTCCCCCTACATACCTATTGTATTTCTCTCTCTCTTTCTATTTCTCTCTCATCCTTCTACCTACCTACACACACTCTCTCTCTCCCTACCTACCTACTGTATTTCTCTATCTTTCTATTTCTCTCTCTATCTTTCTACCTACCTACCTACACACACACACACATTCGCCGATGTCCCTTCCAACTCTGCTATTGTATTATTGTATTGTTTTATTAAGGCTCTTCTTGCCTCAAAGGTTTACATGCAATACCATAAAACAGTTCTAAGTTGCTTCTCTCCTGGATTAGTTTCCACCCATTGCTTCTTGTTCTGCCATCAGGTGTTTTGGAGAGATCAATCAATCAGAATAGAGCTAATGTAGATCAATCAATCAGAATAGAGCCCCCTCTCTATCCCTCTACTTATCTACCTACATTATTTCTCCCTCTTTCTCTATTCCTCTACCTACCTACCTACCTACCTTGTCTGAAACGTGGCACGTGGCATGTGAACCTAGAATCCAACCTAGAACTTAGAACCTAGGACCTGGAACTTTGAACTTTGAACTTTGATTTGATTTAATTTTGGCTCGTGGCTCAAAATTAAATTAAATTTTGGCTCTTGGCTCGTGGCTCGTTGCTTGGGCATTATGGACTAGTGACTCCTTCTCAGTTATCCTCAAAGGGAGGATCCAATATACAGTGAATTGCAAGGGCTTGAGCAGCGGGGTTGGACTAGATGACCTCCAAGGTGCCTTCCAACTCTCCAAAACACCTGATGGCAGAACAAGAAGCAATGGGTTAACAAGAACCAATGGATTCCTCACCTATCAGTATGGTTAAGAGGGGGCTGACTTTTCCAAGCCATTAAAAGGTCATATATGTTGGCAAAAGTTCATGTAGGTCGGCAGGTGCAACTTTACAGTTGAGCCAACTGAACCATGAACAATGTTTCAAATAAAGGCAGACAAGCAGGAGTCATGACCCAGCTATTTACATATAGAGCTCGTGGATGTATACACTACCTATCTACCTACCTACCTTGTCTGAAATGGTATAAGGCCTGTATTTTATGCAGTCCACCAATGGGTGGAAACTAATCAAGGAGAGACATAACTTCTGGTGGCAAGCTGTTCCGCTGGTTAAAAGCTGTTCCGCTGGCTAAAAGCAACATATTGCATCTCAAGAAAACATTTGCAAAAAGCAATAACATTTCATGTAGTAAATATATTTTATTTGCCTGGGTGTATGACAAATGGTTTTCCAGTCTCTTCTTAAAAACACATCCAGTGTTGGGGCATCCATAACCTCTGGTGGCAAGCTGTTCCACTGGTTAAAAGCATTATTTGCCTGTATTGTATGCATTCCACTGACATTGTTTTATTAAGGCTCTTCTTGCCTCAAAGGTTTACATGCAATACAATAAAACAATAGCAGAGTTGCTTTTAAGTGTCTGTCTACCCGTTGTATTTCTTGATTTCTCC
>JBDLLF010000378.1:5000-31374 GCA_039707465.1 Rhabdophis nuchalis
AATCAGAATAGAGCTATCTCAGAGGTTGCCACAAAGAAGAGGGAGTCAAGGTCCATTCCAACTCTGCTATTGTAAACATAGAAAAGGTTTCTCTTGAGCATCTCACTGAGGTCCATGTGTCCATCCTCTCTCTCCTGCAGTGTTGGCTTACATGCAGTTTGTGGAAGACTATTCTGAACCTCAGTCTACCAGACCCCACAAAATGAGCACATCTATCAGCAGAAGAATAAGCACCTGATGGAGGTCTATGGGTTCAGCAGTGCTGTCTCTGGCCAGTCTCTGGCCCCACCACCGGATCTCCCACCCAAATAGAGGCAATTGGTGAGTTCTTGTTCTTCTTGTTTTTCCCAGCTCCAACTTGGTCCAGTAACTTCTTGCCCACCCTAAGAGATAAGGAGCCTCCCTTTTGGTCCGTGGTCCACATCTCTTGGCTTTTGGGGGGGGTTGTATCAGTTCGTACCGGTTCAGACTGGTTTGTACCGGTTTGTACTGGTCGGAACTATTTCAAACCGGTCCAAACCGGTTCAAACCGGTTCAAACTGGTCCAAACCAGTTCAAACCGGTTCAAACCGATCGGAACTGGTTCAAACCGGTTCAGACCGATTCAAACCAGTCGGAACCGGTTCAAACAGGTTCAAAGCAGTTCAAACCGGTCGGAACCGGTTCAAACCGGTTCAAACCGGTCGGAACCGGTTCGAACCGGTTCCGACCGGTTTGAACCGGTTCCGACCGGTTTGAACCGGTTCCGACCGGTTTGAACCAGTTCCAACCGGTTTGAACCGGTTCTGACTGGTTTAGATTGGTTCCGACCGGTTTGAAGCAGTTCTGACCGGTTTGAACCGGTTCCGACCAGTTCCGGTTCCGACCGGTTTGAACCGGTTCCAACCGGTTCCAACCGGTTTGAACTAGTTTGAACCGGTTTGAACCGGTTCTGACTGGTTTGAACCGGTTCCGACCGGTTTAAACCGGTTCTGACCGGTTTGAACCGGTTCCGACTGGTTTGAACCGGTTTCCAACCGGTCCTAACCGGTTCCAACCGGTCCTAACCGGTTCCAACCGGTTTGAACCGGTTTGAACCGGTTTGAACCAGTTCCAACCGGTTTAAACCGGTTCTGACCAGTTGCAACCAGTTTGAACCAGTTTAAACCGGTTCTGACTGGTTTGAACCGGCTTGAACCGGTTCCGACCGGTTTTGAACCGGGTTGAACCGGTTCCGACGGGTTTGAACCGGTTCCGACGGGTTTGAACCGGTTCCGATCGGTTTGAACTGGTTTGAACCGGTTCCGAACGGTTTGAAACCAGTTTGAACCGGGTCCGACTGGTTTGAACCGGTTCCGACCGGTTTGAACCAGTTTGAACCGGTTCCGACCGGTTTGAACTATTAAGCACTGGAACAGCTTGCCACCAGAAGTTATGGATGCCCCAACACTGGATGTGTTTTTAAGAAGAGACTGGAAAACCATTTGTCTTACACGGTATAGGAAATTTCCTTCCTTCCTTCCTTCCTTCCTTCCTTCCTTCCTTCCTTCCTTCCTTCCTTCCTTCCTCCATCCATCCATCCATCCATCCATCCATCCATCCATCCATCCATCCATCCATCCATCTATCTATCTATCTATCTATCTATCTATCTCCTTGATTAGTTTCCACCCATTGGTGAAATGCATACAATATGGGCAAATAAAATATATTTACTACATGAAATGTTATTGCTTTTTGCAAATGTTTTCTTTGAGATACAATATGTTGCTTTTAAGTGTCTGTCTACCTATTGTATTTCTTGATTTGTCCCTCTACCTACCTATCTACCTACCTAACCAGAGAGGGTGCTCTATTCCGATTGATTGATCACACCCACAAAACATTAGGGGAAAATTTTGAATTTCACCACGGGTACAGGCTATGGGGGGCGACTCTCCTCTTCGCAGTGCTTCTTCCTATGATGGAACCAATGGGAATTCTCAGACGAGGTACGTAGGTAAGTAGGTAGATAGGTAGGTAGGTAGAGGGAGAAAGCAAGAAATACAATAGGTAGACAGACACTTAAAAGCAACTCTGCTATTGTTTTATTGTATTGCATGTAAACCTTTGAGGCAAGAAGAGCCTTAATAAAACAATACAATAATACAATAGCAGAGTTGGAAGGGACCTTGTAGGTCTTCTAGTCCAACCCCCTGCGTGGGCAGGAACCTTATACCATTTCAGACAAATGGCTATCTAACATCTTTTTAAAGTCTTCCAGGGTTGGGGCATTCACAACTTCTGGAGGTAAGCTGTTCCAGAGGTTAATTGTTCTAACTGTCAGGAAATTTCTTCTTAGTTCTAAGTTGCTTCTCTCCTTGATTAGTTTCCACCCATTGGTGGAATGCATACAATACAGGCAAATAATGCATACAATACAGGCAAATAAAATATATTTACTACATGAAATGTTATTGCTTCATTTAAACGTTTGAGGCAAGAAGAAGAGCCTGTATTGTAGGTAGGTAGGTAAGTAGGTAAAGGGATATAGAGGGAGAGAAAGAGAAAGGGAAAGAGAAATACAGTAGGTAGGTAGGGAGAGTGTCTGTGTAGGTAGGTAGGTAGGTAGATAAAACGGGAGAGTAAGAAATAGATAGATAGATAGATAGATAGATAGATAGATAGATAGATAGATAGATAGATAGATAGATGAAGGAAGGAAGGAAGGAAGGAAGGAAGGAAGGAAGGAAGGAAGGAAGGAAGGAAGGAAGGAAGGAAGGAAGGAAGGAAGGAAATTTCCTATACCGTGTAAGACAAATGGTTTTCCAGTCTCTTCTTAAAAACACATCCAGTGTTGGGGCATCCATAACTTCTGGTGGCAAGCTGTTCCACTGCTTAATAGTTCAAACCGGTCGGAACCGGTTCAAAACGGTCGGAACCGGTTCAAACTGGTTCAAACCGGTCAGATAAAATGGGAGAGAAAGAAATATAGTAGGTATGTAGAGGGAGGAGAATGTGTGTGTGTGTAGGTAGGTAGGTAGAAAGATAGAGAGAGAAATAGCAAGATAGAGAAATACAGTAGGTAGGTAGGGAGAGAGAGTGTGTGTGTAGGTAGGTAGAAGGATAGAGAGAGAAATAGAAAGAGAGAGAGAAATACAATAGGTATGTAGGGGGAGAGGGAGAATGTGTGTAGGTAGAAGTGTATATATATATAGGGACCACCTTTGATGGGAAGGTAACATATTTAAAAGTCAGACGCGGGGGGCTATCCTAGGCCGGCTTGTTGGAATAAGTACGTCTTAAGACGTTGGCGGAAGAGGCGGAGGTCCGAGGTGGTGCGAAGGTCGGGGGGTAGGTCGTTCCAGAGGGCCGGGCCCGCCACAGAGAAGGCTCTTCCCCTGGGTGTCGCCAGCCGGCATTGCCCGGCCGACGGCACCCGGAGTAGGCCCGCTCTGTGGGAGCGGACCGGACGAAGAGATGTATGGGGCAGGAGGCGGTCTCGTATATAAACCTTTGAGGCAAGAAGAAGAGCCTGTATTGTAGGTAGGTAGGTAAGTAGGTAAAGGGATATATAGAGAGAGAAATAGAGAGGGAAAGAGAAATACAGTAGGTAGGTAGGGAGAGAGAGTGTCTGTGTAGGTAGGTAGGTAGGTAGGTAGATAAAACGGGAGAGAAAGAAATATAGTAGGTATGTAGGGGGAGGAGAATGTGTGTGTGTGTAGGTAGGTAGGTAGAAAGATAGAGAGAGAAATAGAAAGATAGAGAAATACAGTAGGTAGGTAGGGAGAGTGTGTTCCTGAGTGGGCAGGAACCTTATACCATTTCAGACAAATGGCTATCTAACATCTTTTTAAAGTCTTCCAGGGTTGGGGCATTCACCACTTCCGGAGGCAAGCTGTTCCAGAGGTTAATTGTTCTAACTGTCAGGAAATGTCTCCTTAGTTCTAACTTGCTTCTCTCCTTGGTTAGTTTCCACCCATTGGTGGAATGCATACAATACAGGTAAATAATGCATGTAAACCTTTGAGGCAAGAAGCGCCTTAATAAAACAATACAATAATACAATAGCAGAGTTGGAAGGGACCTTGTAGGTCTTCTAGTCCAACTCCCTGCGTGGGCAGGAACCTTATACCATTTCAGACAAGGTAGGTAGGTAGGTAGGCAGGTAGGTAGGTAGAGGAAGAAAGCAAGAAATACAATGGGTAGACAGACACTTAAAAGCAACTCTGCTATTGTTTTATTGTATTGCATGTAAACCTTTGAGGCAAGAAGAGCCTTAATAAAACAATACAATAATACAATAGCAGAGTTGGAAGGGACCTTGTAGGTCTTCTAGTCCAACCCCCTGCGTGGGCAGGAACCTTATACCATTTCAGACAAATGGCTATCTAACATCTTTTTAAAGTCTTCCAGGGTTGGGGCATTCACAACTTCTGGAGGTAAGCTGTTCCAGAGGTTAATTGTTCTAACTGTCAGGAAATTTCTCCTTAGTTCTAAGTTGCAATACAATAAAACAATAGCAGAGTTGCTTTTAAGTGTCTGTCTACCTATTGTATTTCTTGCTTTCTCCCTCTACCTACCTACCTATCTACCTACTTACCTACGTACCTTGTCTGAGAATTCCCATTGGTTCCATCATAGGAAGAAGCGCTGCGCCCCCCATAGCCTGTACCCGTGGTGAAATTCAAAATTTTCCCCTAATGTTTTGTGGGTGTGATCAATCAATCAGAATAGAGCACCCTCTCTGGTTAGGTAGGTAGGTAGGTAGGTAGAGGGACAAATCAAGAAATACAATAGGTAGACAGACACTTAAAAGCAACATATTGTATCTCAAAGAAAACATTTGCAAAAAGCAATAACATTTCATGTAGTAAATATATTTTATTTGCCTGTATTGTATGCATTTCACCAATGGGTGGAAACTAATCAAGGAGAGAGAGAGAGAGAGAGAGAGAGAGAGAGAGAGAGAGAGAGAGAGAGAGAGAGAGAGAGAGAGAGAGAGAGAGAGAGAGAGAGAGGAAGGAAGGAAGGAAGGAAGGAAGGAAGGAAGGAAGGAAGGAAGGAAGGAAATTTCCTATACCGTGTAAGACAAATTGTTTCACCTGATGGAGGTCTATGGGTTCAGTGACTCCTTCAGCAGTGCTGTCTCTGGCCAGGATCTGGCCCCACCACCGGATCTCCCACCCAAATAGAGGCAATTGGTGAGTTCTTGTTCTTCTTGTTTTTCCCAGCTCCATCTTGGTCCAGTACCTTCTTGCCCACCCTAAGAGATAAGGAGCCTCCCTTTTGGTCCGTGGTCCACACCTTTGAGGCAAGAAGAAGTGCCTTTATTGTAGGTAGGTAGGTAAGTAGGTAAAGGGATATATAGAGAGAGAAATAGAGAGGGAAAGAGAAATACAGTACGTAGGTAGGGAGAGAGAGTGTCTGGGTAGGTAGGTAGGTAGGTAGGTAGGTAGGTAGATAAAACGGGAGAGAAAGAAATATAGTAGGTATGTAGGGGGAGGAGAATGTGTGTGTGTGTAGGTAGGTAGGTAGAAAGATAGAGAGAGAAATAGAAAGATAGAGAAATACAGTAGGTAGGTAGGGAGAGTGTGTGTGTGTGTAGGTAGGTAGAAGGATAGAGAGAGAAATAGAAAGAGAGAGAGAAATACAATAGGTATGTAGGGGGAGAGGGAGAATGTGTGTGTACTGTAAGTAGGTAGCAGGATGAGAGAGAAATAGAGAGAAATACAGTAGGTAGGATGGGAGAGAGAGAGTGTTTGTGTAGGTAGAAGTGTATATATATATAGGGACCACCTTTGGTGGGAAGGTAACAGCATTCTGTGTGCCTTTGGTGTTTAGTCATGCCGCCACATGACCACAGAGATGTCTTTGGACAGCGCTCGTTCTTCAGCTTTGTGTGTGTGTGTGTGTGTGTATGTATGTATATATATATATATATGTATGTATGTATGTATGTATGTATGTATGTATTTGTATATATATATATATATATATACACACACACACACACACACACACAGAAGGTAGGGTGTGTGTGTGTGTTTGTGTGTGTGTAGTCAGGTAGGTAGAAGGATAGAGAGAGAGAGAGAGAAATGGAGAAATACAGTAGGTAGGTAGAAAGAGAGAGAGAGGGAGATTAGGTAGGTAGGTTGATGTTCTCAGGTTCTCCTTGTAGGTCTTCTAGTCCAACCCCCTGAGTGGGCAGGAACCTTATACCATTTCAGACAAATGGCTATCTAACATCTTTTTAAAGTCTCCCAGGGTTGGGGCATTCACCACTTCCGGAGGCAAGTTGTTCCAGAGGTTAATTGTTCTAACTGTCAGGAAATTTCTCCTTAGTTCTAAGTTGCAATACAATAAAACAATAGCAGAGTTGCTTTTAAGTGTCTGTCTACCTATTGTATTTCTTGCTTTCTCCCTCTACCTACCTACCTATCTACCTACTTACCTACGTACCTTGTCTGAGAATTCCCATTGGTTCCATCATAGGAAGAAGCGCTGCGCCCCCCAAAGCCTGTACCCGTGGTGAAATTCAAAATTTTCCCCTAATGTTTTGTGGGTGTGATCAATCAATCAGAATAGAGCACCCTCTCTGGTTAGGTAGGTAGGTAGGTAGAGGGACAAATCAAGAAATACAATAGGTAGACAGACACTTAAAAGCAACATATTGTATCTCAAAGAAAATATTTGCAAAAAGCAATAACATTTCATGTAGTAAATATATTTTATTTGCCTGTATTGTATCCATTATTTGCCTGTATTGTATGCATTTCACCAATGGGTGGAAACTAATCAAGGAGAGAGAGAGAGAGAGAGAGAGAGAGAGAGAGAGAGAGAGAGAGAGAGAGAGAGAGAGAGATGAAGGAAGGAAGGAAGGAAGGAAGGAAGGAAGGAAGGAAGGAAGGAAGGAAATTTCCTATACCGTGTAAGACAAATGGTTTCACCTGATGGAGGTCTATGGGTTCAGTGACTCCTTCAGCAGTGCTGTCTCTGGCCAGGATCTGGCCCCACCACCGGATCTCCCACCCAAATAGAGGCAATTGGTGAGTTCTTGTTCTTCTTGTTTTTCCCAGCTCCATCTTGGTCCAGTACCTTCTTGCCCACCCTAAGAGATAAGGAGCCTCCCTTTTGGTCCGTGGTCCACACCTTTGAGGCAAGAAGAAGAGCCTTTATTGTAGGTAGGTAGGTAAGTAGGTAAAGGGATATATAGAGAGAGAAATAGAGAGGGAAAGAGAAATACAGTACGTAGGTAGGGAGAGAGATTGTCTGTGTAGGTAGGTAGGTAGGTAGGTAGATAAAACGGGAGAGAAAGAAATATAGTAGGTATGTAGGGGGAGGAGAATGTGTCCTTCTTTCCTTCCTTCCTTGTTCTTTCTTTCTTTCTTTCTTTCTTTCTTTCTTTCTTTCTTTCTTTCGTCCTTCCTTCCTTCCTTCCTTCCTTCCTACCTACCAACAAGAAGCAATAGGTGAACAAGAAACATTGTTCATGGTTCAGTTGGCTCAACTGTAAAGTTGCACCTGCCGACCTACATGAACTTTTGCCAACATATATGACCTTTTAATGGCTTGGAAAAGTCAGCCCCCTCTTAACCATACTGATAGGTGAGGAATCCATTGGTTCTTGTTCACCCATTGCTTCTTGTTCTGCCATCAGGTGTTTTGGAGAGTTGGAAGGCACCTTGGAGGTCATCTAGTCCAACCCCGCTGCTCAAGCCCTTGCAATTCACTGTATATTGGATCCTCCCCTTTGAGGATAACTGAGAAGGAGTCACTAGTCCATAATGCCCGAGCAACGAGCCACGAGCCAAAATTTAATTTAATTTTGAGCCACGAGCCAAAATTAAATCAAATCAAAGTTGGCACTCCATAAGGCTCGGCACAGCCAGTTTGGAGAAGGGGCCGGGGTTCCAGGAGGCAAAAATGTAGTAAATATATTTTATTTGCCTGTATTGTATGCATTTCACCAATGGGTGGAAACTAATCAAGGAGATATATAGATGGATGGATGGATGGATGGATGGAGGGAGGGAGGGAGGGAGGGAGGGAGGGAGGGAGGGAGGAAGGAAGGAAGGAAGGAAGGAAGGAAGGAAGGAAGGAAGGAAATTTCCTATACCGTGTAAGACAAATGGTTTTCCAGTCTCTTCTTAAAAACACATCCAGTGTTGGGGCATCCATAACTTCTGGTGGCAAGCTGTTCCACTGCTTAATAGTTCAAACCGGTCGGAACCGGTTCAAACCGGTCGGAACCGGTTCAAACCGGTCGGAACCGGTTCAAACTGGTTCAAACCGGTCGGAACCGGTTCAAACCAGTCGGACCCGGTTCAAACCGGTTCAAACCGATCGGAACCGGTTCAAACCGGTCGGAACCGGTTCAAACCGGTCGGAACCGGAACTGGTCGGAACCGGTTCAAACCGGTTCAAACCGGTCAGAACCGGTTCAAACCGGTCGGAACCAGTTCAAACCAGTCAGAACCGGTTCAAACCGGTTGGAACTGGTTCAAACCAGTCGGAACCGGTTGAAACCGGTCAGAACCGGTTCAAACCGGTTCCGACCGGTTTGAACTGCTTTGAACCTGTTTGAACCGGTTCCGACTGGTTTGAATTGGTCTGAACCGGTTTGAACCGGTTCCGATCGGTTTGAACTGGTTTGGACCGGTTTGAACCGGTTTGAACCGGTTTGAAATAGTTCCGACCAGTACAAACCGGTACAAACCAGTCTGAACCGGTACGAAGTGATACAAACCCCCCCAAAAGCCAAGAGATGTGGACCACGGACCAAAAGGGAGGCTCCTTATCTCTTAGGGTGGGCAAGAAGGTACTGGACCAAGTTGGAGCTGGGAAAAACAAGAAGAACAAGAACTCACCAATTGCCTCTATTTGGGTGGGAGATCCGGTGGTGGGGCCAGAGACTGGCCAGAGACAGCACTGCTGAACCCATAGACCTCCATCAGGTGCTTATTCTTCTGCTGATAGATGTGCTCATTTTGTGGGGTCTGGTAGACTGAGGTTCAGAATAGTCTTCCACAAACTGCATGTAAGCCAACACTGCAGGAGAGAGAGGATGGACACATGGACCTCAGTGAGATGCTCAAGAGAAACCTTTTCTATGTTTACAATAGCAGAGTTGGAATGGACCTTGACTCCCTCTTCTTTGTGGCAACCTCTGAGATAGCTCTATTCTGATTGATTGATCTACATTAACTCTATTCTAAGTTGCTTCTCTCCTGGGTTAGTTTCCACCCATTGCTTTTTGTTCTGCCCTCAGGTGCTTTGGAGAATAGCTTGACTCCCTCTTCTTTGTGGTAACCTCTGAGATATTAGAAGATATCTCAGATATAGATAGATAGATAGATGGATGCATGGATGGATGGATGGATGGATAGATAGATGAAAGAAGGAAGGAAGGAAGGAAGGAAGGAAGGAAGGAAGGACGGACGAAAGAAAGAAAGAAAGAAAGAAACAAAGAACGAGGAAGGAAGGAAGGAAGGAAGGAAGGAAGGAACACAGTTGGTAGGTAGGTAGAGGAAGCTAGCAAGAAATACAATAGGTAGACAGACACTTAAAAGCAAAATATTGTATCTCAAAGAAAACATTTGCAAAAAGCAATAACATTTCATGTAGTAAATATATTTTATTTGCCTGTATTGTATGCATTATTTGCCTGTATTTTATGCATTCCACCAATGGGTGGAAACTAATCAAGGAGAGAAGAACTTAGAACTAAGGAGAAATTTCCTGACAGTTAGAACAATTAACCTCTGGAACAGCTTGCCTCCAGAAGTTGTGAATGCCCCAACCCTGGAAGACTTTAAAAAGATGTTAGATATCCATTTGTCTGAAATGGTATAAGGTTCCTGCCCACGCAGGGGGTTGGACTAGAAGACCTACAAGGTCCCTTCCAACTCTGCTATTGTATTATTGTATTGTTTTATTAAGGCTCTTCTTGCCTCAAAGGTTTACATGCAATACAATAAAACAATAGCAGAGTTGCTTTTAAGTGTCTGTCTACCCGTTGTATTTCTTGCTTTCTCCCTCTACCTACCTACCTGCCTACCTACCTACCTACCTTGTCTGAAATGGTATAAGGTTCCTGCCCACGCAGGGAGTTGGACTAGAAGACCTACAAGGTCCCTTCCAACTCTGCTATTGTATTATTGTATTGTTTTATTAAGGCGCTTCTTGCCTCAAAGGTTTACATGCATTATTTACCTGTATTGTATGCATTCCACCAATGGGTGGAAACTAATCAAGGAGAGAAGCAACTTAGAACTAAGGAGAAATTTCCTGACAGTTAGAACAATTAACCTCTGGAACAGCTTGCCTCCGGAAGTGGGGAATGCCCCAACCCTGGAAGACTTTAAAAAGATGTTAGATATCCATTTGTCTGAAATGGTATAAGGTTCCTGCCCACGCAGGGGGTTGGACTAGAAGACCTACAAGGTCCCTTCCAACTCTGCTATTGTATTATTGTATTGTTTTATTAAGGCTCTTCTTGCCTCAAAGGTTTACATGCAATACAATAAAACAATAGCAGAGTTGCTTTTAAGTGTCTGTCTACCCGTTGTATTTCTTGCTTTCTCCCTCTACCTACCTACCTGCCTACCTACCTACCTACCTTGTCTGAAATGGTATAAGGTTCCTGCCCACGCAGGGAGTTGGACTAGAAGACCTACAAGGTCCCTTCCAACTCTGCTATTGTATTATTGTATTGTTTTATTAAGGCGCTTCTTGCCTCAAAGGTTTACATGCATTATTTACCTGTATTGTATGCATTCCACCAATGGGTGGAAACTAATCAAGGAGAGAAGCAACTTAGAACTAAGGAGAAATTTCCTGACAGTTAGAACAATTAACCTCTGGAACAGCTTGCCTCCGGAAGTGGTGAATGCCCCAACCCTGGAAGACTTTAAAAAGATGTTAGATAGCCATTTGTCTGAAATGGTATAAGGTTCCTGCCCACGCAGGGGGTTGGACTAGAAGACCTACAAGGAGAACCTGAGAACATCAACCTACCTACCTAATCTCCCTCTCTCTCTCTTTCTACCTACCTACTGTATTTCTCCATTTCTCTGTCTCTCTCTCTCTCTATCCTTCTACCTACCTGACTACACACACACACACACACACACAAAGCTGAAGAGCCAGCGCTGTCCAAAGACATCTCTGTGGTCATGTGGCCGGCATGACTAAACACCAAAGGCACACAGAATGCTGTTACCTTCCCACCAAAGATGGTCCCTATATATATATATACACTTCTACCTACACACACACTCTCTCTCTCCCATCCTACCTACTGTATTTCTTTCTATTTCTCTCTCATCCTTCTATCTACCTACAGTACACACACATTCTCCCTCTCCCCCTACATACCTATTGTATTTCTCTCTCTCTTTCTATTTCTCTCTCTATCCTTCTACCTACCTACACACACACTCTCTCTCTCTCCCTACCTACCTACTGTATTTCTCTATCTTTCTATTATTCTCTCTATCTTTCTACACACTCTCTCTCCCATCCTACCTACTGTATTTCTCTCTATTTCTCTCTCATCCTTCTACCTACCTACAGTACACACACATTCTCCCTCTCCCCCTACATACCTATTGTATTTCTCTCTCTCTTTCTATTTCTCTCTCATCCTTCTACCTACCTACACACACACTCTCTCTCCCTACCTACCTACTGTATTTCTCTATCTTTCTATTTCTCTCTCTATCTTTCTACCTACCTACCTACACACACACACATTCGCTGATGTCCCTTCCAACTCTGCTATTGTATTATTGTATTGTTTTATTAAGGCTCTTCTTGCCTCAAAGGTTTACATGCAATACAATAAAACAGTTCTAAGTTGCTTTTCTCCTGGATTAGTTTCCACCCATTGCTTCTTGTTCTGCCATCAGGTGTTTTGGAGAGATCAATCAATCAGAATAGAGCTAATGTAGATCAATCAATCAGAATAGATCCCCCTCTCTATCCCTCTACTTATCTACCTACATTATTTCTCCCTCTTTCTCTATTCCTCTACCTACCTACCTACCTACCTACCTTGTCTGAAACGTGGCACGTGGCACGTGGCATGTGAACCTAGAACCCAACCTAGAACTTAGAACCTAGGACCTGGAACTTTGAACTTTGAACTTTGATTTGATTTAATTTTGGCTCGTGGCTCAAAATTAAATTAAATTTTGGCTCTTGGCTCGTGGCTCGTTGCTCGGGCATTATGGACTAGTGACTCCTTCTCAGTTATCCTCAAAGGGGAGGATCCAATATACAGTGAATTGCAAGGCCTTGAGCAGCGGGGTTGGACTAGATGACCTCCAAGGTGCCTTCCAACTCTCCAAAACACCTGATGGCAGAACAAGAAGCAATGGGTGAACAAGAACCAATGGATTCCTCACCTATCAGTATGGTTAAGAGGGGGCTGACTTTTCCAAGCCATTAAAAGGTCATATATGTTGGCAAAAGTTCATGTAGGTCGGCAGGCGCAACTTTACAGTTGAGCCAACTGAACCATGAACAATGTTTCAAATAAAGGCAGACAAGCAGGAGTCATGACCCAGCTATTTACATATAGAGCTCGTGGATGTATACACTACCTATCTACCTACCTACCTTGTCTGAAATGGTATAAGGCCTGTATTTTATGCAGTCCACCAATGGGTGGAAACTAATCAAGGAGAGACATAACTTCTGGTGGCAAGCTGTTCCGCTGGTTAAAAGCTGTTCCGCTGGCTAAAAGCAACATATTGCATCTCAAAGAAAACATTTGCAAAAAGCAATAACATTTCATGTAGTAAATATATTTTATTTGCCTGGGTGTATGACAAGTGGTTTTCCAGTCTCTTCTTAAAAACACATCCAGTGTTGGGGCATCCATAACCTCTGGTGGCAAGCTGTTCCGCTGGTTAAAAGCATTATTTGCCTGTATTGTATGCATTCCACTGACATTGTTTTATTAAGGCTCTTCTTGCCTCAAAGGTTTACATGCAATACAATAAAACAATAGCAGAGTTGCTTTTAAGTGTCTGTCTACCCGTTGTATTTCTTGATTTCTCCCTCTACCTACCTACCTGCCTACCTACCTACCTACCTTGTCTGAAATGGTATAAGGTTCCTGCCCACGCAGGGAGTTGGACTAGAAGACCTACAAGGCCCCTTCCAACACTGCTATTGTATTATTGTATTATTTTATTAAGGCGCTTCTTGCCTCAAAGGTTTACATGCATTATTTACCTGTATTGTATGCATTCCACCAATGGGTGGAAACTAATCAAGGAGAGAAGCAACTTAGAACTAAGGAGAAATTTCCTGACAGTTAGAACAATTAACCTCTGGAACAGCTTGCCTCCGGAAGTGGTGAATGCCCCAACCCTGGAAGACTTTAAAAAGATGTTAGATAGCCATTTGTCTGAAATGGTATAAGGTTCCTGCCCACGCAGGGGGTTGGACTAGAAGACCTACAAGGTCCCTTCCAACTCTGCTATTGTATTATTGTATTGTTTTATTAAGGCTCTTCTTGCCACAAAGATTTACATGCAATACAATAAAACAATAGCAGAGTTGCTTTTAAGTGTCTGTCTA
The DNA here is from genome assembly GCA_039707465.1 of Rhabdophis nuchalis. Lineage (NCBI taxonomy): Eukaryota > Metazoa > Chordata > Lepidosauria > Squamata > Natricidae > Rhabdophis > Rhabdophis nuchalis. The sequence continues at coordinate 18,552 of JBDLLF010000378.1, forward strand.
CCCGTTGTATTTCTTGATTTCTCCCTCTACCTACCTACCTGCCTACCTACCTACCTACCTTGTCTGAAATGGTATAAGGTTCCTGCCCACGCAGGGAGTTGGACTAGAAGACCTACAAGGCCCCTTCCAACACTGCTATTGTATTATTGTATTATTTTATTAAGGCGCTTCTTGCCTCAAAGGTTTACATGCATTATTTACCTGTATTGTATGCATTCCACCAATGGGTGGAAACTAATCAAGGAGAGAAGCAACTTAGAACTAAGGAGAAATTTCCTGACAGTTAGAACAATTAACCTCTGGAACAGCTTGCCTCCGGAAGTGGTGAATGCCCCAACCCTGGAAGACTTTAAAAAGATGTTAGATAGCCATTTGTCTGAAATGGTATAAGGTTCCTGCCCACGCAGGGGGTTGGACTAGAAGACCTACAAGGTCCCTTCCAACTCTGCTATTGTATTATTGTATTGTTTTATTAAGGCTCTTCTTGCCACAAAGATTTACATGCAATACAATAAAACAATAGCAGAGTTGCTTTTAAGTGTCTGTCTACCCGTTGTATTTCTTGATTTCTCCCTCTACCTACCTACCTGCCTACCTACCTACCTACCTTTTCTGAAATGGTATAAGGTTCCTGCCCACGCACGGAGTTGGACTAGAAGACCTACAAAGTCCCTTCCAACTCTGCTATTGTTTTATTTATTGTGCTATTGTCTAGATGACCTTGGAGGTCATCTAGTCCAACCCCTCTGCTCAAGCCCTTGCAATTCACTGTATATTGGATCCTCCCCTTTGAGGATAACTGAGAAGGAGTCACTAGTTCATAATGTGGTGCTGTGGATAGTTATGGGGGGGGAACTCATTACACAAATATTCTGTCACTAATGTAGATTGGGGCATCCATAACCTCTGGTGGCAAGCTGTTCCGCTGGTTAAAAACTGTTCCGCTGGCTAAAAGCAACATATTGCATCTCAAAGAAAACATTTGCAAAAAGCAATAACATTTCATGTAGTAAATATATTTTATTTGCCTGTATTGTATGCATTATTTGCCTGTATTGTATGCATTCCACCAATGGGTGGAAACTCATCAAGGAGAGAAGCAACTTATAAACTAAGGAGAAATTTCCTGACAGTTAGAACAATTAACCTCTGGAACAGCTTGCCTCCAGAAGTTGTGAATGCCCCAACCCTGGAAGACTTTAAAAAGATGTTAGATAGCCATTTGCCTGAAATGGTATAAGGTTCCTGCCCATGCAGGGGGTTGGACTAGAAGACCTACAAGGTCCCTTCCAACTCTGCTATTGTATTATTGTATTGTTTTATTAAGGCTCTTCTTGCCTCAAAGGTTTACATGCAATACAATAAAACAATAGCAGAGTTGCTTTTAAGTGTCTGTCTACCCGTTGTATTTCTTGCTTTCTCCCTCTACCTACCTACCTGCCTACCTACCTACCTACCTTGTCTGAAATGGTATAAGGTTCCTGCCCACGCAGGGAGTTGGACTAGAAGACCTACAAGGTCCCTTCCAACTCTGCTATTGTATTATTGTATTATTTTATTAAGGCGCTTCTTGCCTCAAAGGTTTACATGCATTATTTACCTGTATTGTATGCATTCCACCAATGGGTGGAAACTAATCAAGGAGAGAAGCAACTTAGAACTAAGGAGAAATTTCCTGACAGTTAGAACAATTAACCTCTGGAACAGCTTGCCTCCGGAAGTGGTGAATGCCCCAACCCTGGAAGACTTTAAAAAGATGTTATATAGCCATTTGTCTGAAATGGTATAAGGTTCCTGCCCACGTAGGGGGTTGGACTAGAAGACCTACAAGGTCCCTTCCAACTCTGCTATTGTATTATTGTATTGTTTTATTAAGGCTCTTCTTGCCACAAAGATTTACATGCAATACAATAAAAAAATAGCAGAGTTGCTTTTAAGTGTCTGTCTACCCGTTGTATTTCTTGATTTCTCCCTCTACCTACCTACCTGCCTACCTACCTACCTACCTTGTCTGAAATGGTATAAGGTTCCTGCCCACGCAGGGAGTTGGACTAGAAGACCTACAAGGCCCCTTCCAACACTGCTATTGTATTATTGTATTATTTTATTAAGGCGCTTCTTGCCTCAAAGGTTTACATGCATTATTTACCTGTATTGTATGCATTCCACCAATGGGTGGAAACTAATCAAGGAGAGAAGCAACTTAGAACTAAGGAGAAATTTCCTGACAGTTAGAACAATTAACCTCTGGAACAGCTTGCCTCCGGAAGTGGTGAATGCCCCAACCCTGGAAGACTTTAAAAAGATGTTAGATAGCCATTTGTCTGAAATGGTATAAGGTTCCTGCCCACGCAGGGGGTTGGACTAGAAGACCTACAAGGTCCCTTCCAACTCTGCTATTGTATTATTGTATTGTTTTATTAAGGCTCTTCTTGCCACAAAGATTTACATGCAATACAATAAAACAATAGCAGAGTTGCTTTTAAGTGTCTGTCTACCCGTTGTATTTCTTGATTTCTCCCTCTACCTACCTACCTGCCTACCTACCTACCTACCTTTTCTGAAATGATATAAGGTTCCTGCCCACGCAGGGAGTTGGACTAGAAGACCTACAAGGCCCCTTCCAACTCTGCTATTGTATTATTGTATTATTTTATTAAGGCGCTTCTTGCCTCAAAGGTTTACATGCATTATTTACCTGTATTGTATGCATTCCACCAATGGGTGGAAACTAATCAAGGAGAGAAGCAACTTAGAACTAAGGAGAAATTTCCTTACAGTTAGAACAATTAACCTCTGGAACAGCTTGCCTCCGGAAGTGGTGAATGCCCCAACCCTGGAAGACTTTAAAAAGATGTTAGATAGCCATTTGTCTGAAATGGTATAAGGTTCCTGCCCACGCACGGAGTTGGACTAGAAGACCTACAAAGTCCCTTCCAACTCTGCTATTGTTTTATTTATTGTGCTATTGTCTAGATGACCTTGGAGGTCATCTAGTCCAACCCCTCTGCTCAAGCCCTTGCAATTCACTGTATATTGGATCCTCCCCTTTGAGGATAACTGAGAAGGAGTCACTAGTTCATAATGTGGTGCTGTGGATAGTTATGGGGGGGGGGAACTCATTACACAAATATTCTGTCACTAATGTAGATTGGGGCATCCATAACCTCTGGTGGCAAGCTGTTCCGCTGGTTAAAAACTGTTCCGCTGGCTAAAAGCAACATATTGCATCTCAAAGAAAACATTTGCAAAAAGCAATAACATTTCATGTAGTAAATATATTTTATTTGCCTGTATTGTATGCATTATTTGCCTGTATTGTATGCATTCCACCAATGGGTGGAAACTAATCAAGGAGAGAAGCAACTTATAAACTAAGGAGAAATTTCCTGACAGTTAGAACAATTAACCTCTGGAACAGCTTGCCTCCAGAAGTTGTGAATGCCCCAACCCTGGAAGACTTTAAAAAGATGTTAGATATCCATTTGTCTGAAATGGTATAAGGTTCCTGCCCACGCAGGGGGTTGGACTAGAAGACCTACAAGGTCCCTTCCAACTCTGCTATTGTATTATTGTATTGTTTTATTAAGGCTCTTCTTGCCTCAAAGGTTTACATGCAATACAATAAAACAATAGCAGAGTTGCTTTTAAGTGTCTGTCTACCCGTTGTATTTCTTGCTTTCTCCCTCTACATACCTACCTGCCTACCTACCTACCTACCTTGTCTGAAATGGTATAAGGTTCCTGCCCACGCAGGGAGTTGGACTAGAAGACCTACAAGGTCCCTTCCAACTCTGCTATTGTATTATTGTATTGTTTTATTAAAACAATAGCAGAGTTACTTTTAAGTGTCTATCTACCTATTGTATTTCTTGCTTTACACTTCCAGGTGAAATACATGGGGAAATCCCATAGGGGGAAAAACCAAATTAGGGTTAGGGTTACGCCCCCTTGAATTCGGATTGGAAAACCGAGGTTGCCAACGGATTCCTAGCCCATCAGTATGGTTAGGCGAGGGTCGGCATTCCAAACCCACACCCATCTACGCTTCCGGGTGAAATACATGGGGAAATCCCATAGGGGGGAAAACCAAATTAGGGTTAGAGTTACGCCCCCTTGAATTCGGATTGGAAAACTGACATTGCCAACGGATTCCTAACCCATCGGTATGGTTAGGAGGGGGTCGACTTTTCGAATCCACCCCTATCTACGCTTCCGGGTGAAATAGATGGGGAAATCCTATAGGGGGAAAAACCAAATTAGGGTTAGGGTTACGCCCCCTTGAATTTGGATTGGAAAACCGACATTGCCAATGGATTCTTAGCCCATCGCACACACACACACAGAGAGAGAAAGTAGGGAGGGTGTGTGTGTGTGTGTGTGTGTGTGTAGTCAGGTAGGTAGAAGGATAGAGAGAGAGAGAGAGAGAAATGGAGAAATACAGTAGGTAGGTAGAAAGAGAGAGAGAGGGAGATTAGGTAGGTAAGTTGATGTTCTCAGGTTCTCCTTGTAGGTCTTCTAGTCCAACCCCCTGCGTGGGCAGGAACCTTATACCATTTCAGACAAATGGCTATCTAACATCTTTTTAAAGTCTTCCAGGGTTGGGGCATTCACCACTTCTGGAGGCAAGCTGTTCCAGAGGTTAATTGTTCTAACTGTCAGGAAATTTCTCCTTAGTTCTAAGTTGCTTCTCTCCTTGATTAGTTTCCACCCATTGGTGGAATGCATACAATACAGGTAAATAATGCATGTAAACCTTTGAGGCAAGAAGCGCCTTAATAAAACAATACAATAATACAATAACAGAGTTGGAAGGGACCTTGTAGGTCTTCTAGTCCAACTCCCTGCGTGGGCAGGAACCTTATACCATTTCAGACAAGGTAGGTAGGCAGGTAGGTAGGTAGAGGGAGAAAGCAAGAAATACAACGGGTAGACAGACACTTAAAAGCAACTCTGCTATTGTTTTATTGTATTGCATGTAAATCTTTGAGGCAAGAAGAGCCTTAATAAAACAATACAATAATACAATAGCAGAGTTGGAAGGTCTTCTAGTCCAACCCCCTGCGTGGGCAGGAACCTTATACCATTTCAGACAAATGGCTATCTAACATCTTTTTAAAGTCTTCCAGGGTTGGGGCATTCACAACTTCTGGAGGCAAGCTGTTCCAGAGGTTAATTGTTCTAACTGTCAGGAAATTTCTCCTTGATGTCGCCAATGGATTCCTGGATGTCGCCAATGGATTCCTAGCCCATCGGTATGGTTAGGAGAGGGTCGGCATTTCAAACCCACACCCCTCTACGCTTCCGGGTGAAATACATGGGGAAATCCTATAGGGGGAAAAACCAAATTAGGGTTAGGGTTACGCCCCCTTGAATTCGGATTGGAAAACCGACATTGCCAATGGATTCCTAGCCCATTGGTATGGTTAGGAGAGGGTCGGCATTTCAAACCCACACCCCTTTACACTTCCAGGTGAAATACATGGGGAAATCCCATGGGGGAAAAAACCAAATTAGGGTTAGGGTTACGCCCCCTTGAATTTGGATTGGAAAACCGACATTGCCAACGGATTCCTAGCCCATCGGTATGGTTAGGAGGGGGTCGACTTTTCGAACCCACCCCTATCTACGCTTCCAAGTGAAATACATGGGGAAATTGTGTCCAGGAGTTCCTGAATCTTGAAGTACTTCTTACCAGGAGTACTGACTTCATTAGTTTCCACCCATTGCTTCTTGTTCTGCCATCAGGTGCTTTGGAGAGGTGGAAGGGACCTTGGAGGTCATCTAGTCCAACCCCGCTGCTCAAGCAGGGGACCTTACACCCTGTCAGACAACTGGTTTTCCAGTCTCTTTTTAAAAACACATCCAGTGTTGGGGCATCCATAACTTCTGGTGGCAAGCTTGGCTTGGCACGTGGCACATGGCATGTGAACCTAGAACCCAACCTAGAACTTAGAACCTAGGACCTGGAACTTTGAACTTTGAACTTTGATTTGATTTAATTTTGGCTCGTGGCTCAAAATTAAATTAAATTTTGGCTCGTGGCTCGTTGCTCGGGCATTATGGACTAGTGACTCCTTCTCAGTTATCCTCAAAGTGGAGGATCCAATATACAGTGAATTGCAAGGGCTTGAGCAGCGGGGTTGGACTAGATGACCTCCAAGGGGCCTTCCAACTCTCTAAAACACCTGATGGCAGAACAAGAAGCAATGGGTGAACAAGAACCAATGGATTCCTCACCTATCAGTATGGTTAGGAGGGGGCTGACTTTTCCAAGCCATTAAAAGGTCATATATGTTGGCAAAAGTTCATGTAGGTCGGCAGGTGCAACTTTACAGTTGAGCCAACTGAACCATGAACAATGTTTCAAATAAAGGCAGACAAGCAGGAGTCATGACCCAGCTATTTACATATAGAGCTTGTGGATGTATACACTACCTATCTACCTACCTACCTTGTCTGAAATGGTATAAGGCCTGTATTTTATGCATTCCACCAATGGGTGGAAACTAATCAAGGAGAGACATAACTTCTGGTGGCAAGCTGTTCCGCTGGTTAAAAGCTGCTCCACTGGCTAAAAGCAACATATTGCATCTCAAAGAAAACATTTGCAAAAAGCAATAACATTTCATGTAGTAAATATATTTTATTTGCCTGGGTGTATGACAAATGGTTTTCCAGTCTCTTCTTAAAAACACATCCAGTGTTGGGGCATCCATAACCTCTGGTGGCAAGCTGTTCCGCTGGTTAAAAGCTGTTCCGCTGGCTAAAAGCAACATATTGCATCTTAAAGAAAACATTTGCAAAAAGCAATAAAATTTCATGTAGTAAATATATTTTATTTGCCTTTATTGTATGCATTATTTGCCTGTATTGTATGCATTCCACCAATGGGTGGAAACTAATCAAAGAGAGAAGCAACTTAGAACTAAGGAGAAATTTCCTGACAGCTAGAACAATTAACCTCTGGAACAGCTTGCCTCCAGAAGTTGTGAATGCCCCAACCCTGAAAGACTTTAAAAAGATGTTAGATAGCCTTTTGTCTGAAATGGTATAAGGTTCCTGCCCACGCAGGGGGTTGGACTAGAAGACCTACAAGGTCCCTTCCAACTCTGCTATTGTATTATTGTATTGTTTTATTAAGGCTCTTCTTGCCTCAAAGGTTTACATGCAATACAATAAAACAATAGCAGAGTTGCTTTTAAGTGTCTGCCTACCTATTGTATTTCTTGCTTTCTCCCTCTACCTACCTACCTATCTACCTACCTACCTACCTACCTTGTCTGAAATGGTATAAGGTTCCTGCCCACGCAGGGGGTTGGACTAGAAGACCTACAAAGTCCCTTCCAACTCTGCTATATTTTTATTGTATTGCAATACAATAGGTAGGTAGATAGGTAGGTAGGTAGGTAGGTAGTTAGGTAGGTAGAGGGAGAAAGCAAGAAATACGATAGGTAGACAGACACTTAAAAGCAAGCAACATATTGCATCTCAAATAAAACATTTGCAAAAAGCAATAACATTTCATGTAGTAAATATATTTTATTTGCCTGTATTGTATGCATTATTTGCCTGTATTGTATGCATTCCACCAATGGGTGGAAACTAATCAAGGAGAGAAGCAACTTATGAACTAAGGAGAAATTTCCTGACAGTTAGAACAATTAACCTCTGGAACAGCTTGCCTCCAGAAGTTGTGAATGCCCCAACCCTGGAAGACTTTAAAAAGATGTTAGATAGCCATTTGTCTGAAATGGTATAAGGTTCCTGCCCACGCAGGGGGTTGGACTAGAAGACCTACAAGGTCCCTTCCAACTCTGCTATTGTATTATTGTATTGTTTTATTAAGGCTCTTCTTGCCTCAAAGGTTTACATGCAATACAATAAAACAATAGCAGAGTTGCTTTTAAGTGTCTGTCTACCTATTGTATTTCTTGCTTTCTCCCTCTACCTACCTACCTATCTACCTACCTACCTACCTACCTTGTCTGAAATGGTATAAGGTTCCTGCCCACGCAGGGGGTTGGACTAGAAGACCTACAAAGTCCCTTCCAACTCTGCTATTGTTTTATTTATTGTGCTATTGTCTAGATGACCTTGGAGGTCATCTAGTCCAACCCCTCTGCTCAAGCCCTTGCAATTCACTGTATATTGGATCCTCCCCTTTGAGGATAACTGAGAAGGAGTCACTAGTTCATAATGTGGTGCTGTGGATAGTTATGGGGGGGAACTCATTACACAAATATTCTGTCACTAATGTAGATTGGGGCATCCATAACCTCTGGTGGCAAGCTGTTCCGCTGGTTAAAAACTGTTCCGCTGGCTAAAAGCAACATATTGCATCTCAAAGAAAACATTTGCAAAAAGCAATAACATTTCATGTAGTAAATATATTTTATTTGCCTGTATTGTATGCATTATTTGCCTGTATTGTATGCATTCCACCAATGGGTGGAAACTAATCAAGGAGAGAAGCAACTTATAAACTAAGGAGAAATTTCCTGACAGTTAGAACAATTAACCTCTGGAACAGCTTGCCTCCAGAAGTTGTGAATGCCCCAACCCTGGAAGACTTTAAAAAGATGTTAGATAGCCATTTGTCTGAAATGGTATAAGGTTCCTGCCCACGCAGGGGGTTGGACTAGAAGACCTACAAGATCCCTTCCAACTCTGCTATTGTATTATTGTATTGTTTTATTAAGGCTCTTCTTGCCTCAAAGGTTTACATGCAGGATTACAGACCGATATCTCTTCTAAATACGGATTATAAAATATATGCTAAAGTACTTGCCAACAGATTGATGCCAGTTATCCAAGAGGTTATTCACTATGACCAAGCAGGATTTATTGAAGGGAGACATATGAAGGAGAATGTAAGACAAATTATAGATTTAATTGACTATCTTGATAAGAATAAGCAGATCTCTGCAGTGCTGGTCTTTTTGGACGCGGAGAAGGCCTTCGATCGAGTGAACTGGAACTTTCTAACCAAGACTTTGGAAAAGATGGATATGGGACCACGAATGAGACAAGCGATTGGTGCAATTTATCAGCAGCAATATGCACAACTTATTATTAATGGAAGTTTGACTACAACTTTTGAAATACAAAAAGGTACAAGACAAGGGTGCCCATTATCTCCATTGTTATTTATCTTAACCCTGGAAGTCTTGTTGAATACAATTCGGGACTCTAACACTTTAAGTGGTATAATTATTAGGCAAAAAGAATACAGAACTAGGGCATTTGCCGATGATCTGGTTGTTACCCTCTCACATCCTATGAACTCAGTAATTCAGATGAAAAATATCATAGTAGAATTTGGTGTGGTGTCTGGGTTTAAACTGAATCAAGGCAAAACGAAAATGATGGTTAAAAATATGTCAGAGACTCAGAGGAAGTCACTTGAAAGCTTGGCAGGTTTTGAAATAGTTTCTAAAGTTAAATATTTAGGAATACAAATTGCAGAAATAAATACAAAACTTTTTTCAAATAATTATGAAGTGTTGTGGCAACAGATACAGAAGGATCTTCAAGCTTGGAATAAGCTACAACTATCTCTGCTTGGAAGGATTTCAGCAATTAAAATGAATATTCTACCTAGATTCATTTTTTTATTTCAGATGATACCGGTGCTTAAATCAGATAAAATCTTGTCAGATTGGCAAGCAACATTAAATAAATTTGTTTGGAAGGAGAAAAAGCCGAGAGTAAAGATGAAGATTATGCAAGATACTCGTGAAAGAGGTGGCCTTAGACTCCCAAACCTCCGATTGTATTATGAAGCGGCGGCATTGACGTGCGTGGCAGATTGGTTTGGGAAAACAAAATCTGAACTATTGAATATAGAAGGTCATGATCTTGTGTTGGGTTGGCATGCATATCTGTTTTATGAAGAAAAGGTGGATAAAGTATTTAACAATCATGTTCTCCGAAGTGCCCTGATGAGAATTTGGAGGAAGCACCGGCCTAATTGGGATTATAAAATACCGCTTTGGTTGGATCTTGCAGACACCATGTGGATTACAAATACTAAGTCACTCGGGGGGTGTTTATATAAAGATGTGCTTACTTTTGACAGGGGCGAATGGCAGATGAAAACTTTGGAACAACTGTTGGAGGCAGGAATTACTTTAAATTGGTTACACTACACACAGTTACAGAAGAGATGGAAAGAAGATCGCAGGATTGGTTTTATGGAGAAAGAAGTGGAGTTGATCAAGCAGATAAAAGAGACTGGCCCAAAACACGTTAAAAGAATATATAATGTACTGTTAGAAAGGGATTCAGAAAGCGAGTTGGTCAAGGATTGTATGATTAAATGGGCTCAGAATTTTGATGAACCCGTTATGTTGGATACGTGGGAAAAAATATGGGTTCAAAATATTAAATTTACACAGTCACAAAGTTTAAGGGAGAATTTTTATAAAATGTTTTATAGATGGTATTTGGATCCTAAGAAATTATCATGTATGTATCCTAATTTTCAACCTAAATGCTGGAGATGCGGGTGTTTAGATGCTACTTTCTTCCATGTATGGTGGACTTGCAATAAGGTCAAAGCTTTTTGGATAAAAATATGGTGGGTTATGCAAAACGTATTTAAGAAAAGATTAGAATTTACCCCGCAAATGTTTTTATTGGGCATAACTAAGGTTTTCGTAAAGGGGAAACAAAATTGTTTTTGTATATGGTTACAGCAGCTAGGTTGTTGATTGCTCAACATTGGAAGAAAGATTTTGTACCGACAATTGCTCAATGGATTCAAAAAGTGGCGGGGTTTGCGGAAATGGCAAAACTTTCAGCTTTCCTAAAAGACCAGAAGCAGGAGAGCTACACACAGGAATGGGCAAAATGGATTAATTATATACAGAATAAATATCAGACTGGGAAATATCATGTAGCTTTTAGGTAGGAATGTTTGGATTGATAGGTGAATAGATTAAACAATATCTGGGATGTTTGGAATGTTTAAAGTGGTGTACAGCGGAACTCAGGGGGGGTGGGATTGACTGGGAGGTGGGGGTGGGTTAGGGTGGAGGGTGGGGAAATATAAGTGGATAAGCAATATAGAGATGGGTATAATGGGATATGGTCATGTTATGATGCTGAATTAACTTAGAAAGGGTGTCAGGGAGAGATTGATGTATTTTATACTAAATTTATATCATGTTGGTCGGGGGTATAATACTCAATATTTGAATGAGAACTTTATTTTAAGATGGGGGGAGGTGAAGGGTATACTTTTTGTATGTGATTTTATATTATATGTCGGGGGGGTAAAAGGGGGGAAAACTTGTCTGAATAAAACTTTTGCAATTAAAAAAAAAAAAGGTTTACATGCAATACAATAAAACAATAGCAGAGTTGCTTTTAAGTGTCTGTCTACCTATTGTATTTCTTGCTTTCTCCCTCTACCTACCTACCTATCTACCTACCTACCTGCCTACCTTGTCTGAAATGGTATAAGGTTCCTGCCCACGCAGGGGGTTGGACTAGAAGACCTACAAAGTCCCTTCCAACTCTGCTATTGTTTTATTGTATTGCATGTAAACCTTTGAGGCAAGAAGCGCCTTCAATCAGAATAGAGCCCCCTCTCTGGCATGGAGCCCCTTGAGCTGCCCCACTCTCCAAGATTGAACATATTCGCCCTCCCTCCCTTCTCTGAAGTCAAGAGAGACTCTGCCCGGAGACCGATGATGCTGCAGAAGCGAGAATTCCTATTGGTCCGCTGGGGCTTCGTCGCTTCCTGAGAAAATATGATTCGCTGGTTGTAGCCTGCATTTCTCTGTACATCCCGTGTTTCTCAGGCGTTGCGTCTTCTGAAACCCCGTTCTGGGCTCTGCAGCGCCTGCCTGTGTCTTTAATAGTTATTTATTTATTTTATTTAGTTTAAAGCATTTTTAACCACCAGTTCATGAGAACCAGTAGTTTAAAAATGCTTTTAAAAAGTTTAAAAAGAAGTTGTCCATGCCCATCCAGTCACATGATCCCCCCAGCAAGCCACACCCACAGAACGTTAGGGGAAAATTTTGAATTTCACCACGGGTACAGGCTATGGGGGGCACCTCTCCTCTTCGCAGCGCTTCTTCCTATGATGGAACCAATGGGAATTCTCCCTTCCAAACCGTCATCGGTCTCCGGGCAGAGTCCTTTCGGGCTTCACCATGGGATTCTTGGCAGAAGGGGGGAAATTGGGAGGGGGGGATACATTCGGTATTTAGGGGGCTACAGCTTAAGGGGGGTTCATGGCAGCCCTACACACAGCTGATCGTTAGACTTTTTTTTTACTTTTTAAAGCATTTTAAACTACCAGTTCATGAGAACCAGTAGTTTAAAAATGCTTTTAAAAAGTTTAAAAAGAAGTTGTCCATGCCCATCCAGTCACATGATCCCCCCCCCCCAGCAAGCCACACCCACACAACCGTTAGGGGAAATTTTTGAATTTCACCACTGGTACAAGGTCTCCTGCTTAAGCAGGGTGTAGGACTAAATGATCTCCAAAGTTGCAATACAATAAAACAATAGCAGAGTTGGAAGGGACTTTGTAGGTCTTCTAGTCCAATCCCCTGCGTGGGCAGGAACCTTATACCATTTCAGACGGTAGGTAGGTAGGTAGGTAGATAGGTAGGTAGGTAGGTAGAGGGAGAAAGCAAGAAATACAATAGGTAGACAGACACTTAAAAGCAACTCTGCTATTGTTTTATTGTATTGCATGTAAACCTTTGAGGCAAGAAGAGCCTTAATAAAACAATACAATAATACAATAGCAGAGTTGGAAGGGACCTTGTAGGTCTTCTAGTCCAACCCCCTGCGTGGGCAG
>JBDLLF010000379.1:0-31258 GCA_039707465.1 Rhabdophis nuchalis
GGATGCAGAAGCTGAAAAAGCAGTCGATTGGTTGATCTGAGCTTTCCCTGAGAATTTACACCAAATTTGCAGTCCCGGCTAAATTGAGTTCTTTTGCCAATTCTGAGATACACTTTGCTGTAAATTCTCAGGGAAAGCTCAGATCAACCAATCGACTGCTTTTTCAGCTTCTGCATCCCAGACAGCATCCAATATGTGTTTCTCTTTTGAATTTGAGCTCTGGACTGTAAATTTGGATCCAGAGCTCAAATTCAAACGAGAAACACCTATTGGATGCTGTCTAGGATGCAGAAGCTTAAAAAGCAGCCGATTGGTTGATCTGAGCTTTCCCTGAGAATTTACAGCAAAGTGTATCTCAGAATTGGCAAAAGAACTCAATTTAGCCAGGGACTGCAAATTTGGATCCAGAGCTCAAATTCGAATGAGAAACACATATTGGATGCTGCCTGAGATGCAGAAGCTGAAAAAGCAGTCGATTGGTTGATCTGAGCTTTCCCTGAGAAGTTACAGCAAAGTGTTATCTCAGAATTGGCAAAAGAACTCAATTTAGACAGGAATTGCAAATTTGGATCCAGAGCTCAAATTCGAACGTGAAACACATATTGGATGCTATCTGGGATGCAGAAGCTGAAAAAGCAGTTGATTTTTTGATCTGAGCTTTCCCTGAGAAGTTACAGCAAAGTGTTATCTCAGAATTGGCAAAAGAACTCAATTTAGCCAGGGACTGCAAATTTGGATCCAGAGCTCAACTTTGAACGAGAAACACATATTGGATGCTGTCTGGGATGCAGAAGCTGAAAAAGCAGTCGATTGGTTGATCTGAGCTTTCCCTGAGAAGTTACAGCAAAGAGTATATCAGAATTGGCAAAAGAACTCAATTTAGCCAGGGACTGCAAATTTGGATCCAGAGCTCAACTTCGAACGAGAAACACATATTGGATGCTCTCTGGGATGAAAAAGTTGAAAAAGCAGTCGATTGGTTGATCTGAGCTTTCCCTGAGAAGTTACAGCAAAGTGTATCTCAGAATTGGCAAAAGAACTCAATTTAGACAGGAACTGCAACTTTGGATCCAGAGATCAAATTCAAACGAGAAACACATATTGGATGCTGTCTGGGATGCAGAAGCTGAAAAAGCAGTCGATTGGTTGATCTGAGCTTTCCCTGAGAATTTACAGCAAAGTGTATCTCAGAATTGGCAAAAGAACTTAATTTAGCCGGGGACTGCAAATTTGGATCCAGAGCTCAACTTTGTACGAGAAACACATATTGGATGCTGTCTGGGATGCAGAAGCTTAAAAAGCAGTCGATTGGTTGATCTGAGCTTTCCCTGAGAAGTTACAGCAAAGAGTATATCAGAATTGGCAAAAGAACTCAATTTAGCCAGGGACTGCAAATTTGGATCCAGAGCTCAACTTTGAACGAGAAACACATATTGGATGCTGTCTGGGATGCAGAAGCTGAAAAAGCAGTCGATTGGTTGATCTGAGCTTTCCCTGAGAAGTTACAGCAAAGTGTATCTCAGAATTGGCAAAAGAACTCAATTTAGCCAGGGACTGCAAATTTGGATCCAGAGCTCAACTTTGAACGAGAAACACATATTGGATGCTGTCTGGGATGCAGAAGCTGAAAAAGCAGTCGATTGGTTGATCTGAGCTTTCCCTGAGAAGTTACAGCAAAGTGTATCTCAGAATTGGCAAAAGAACTCAATTTAGACAGGAACTGCAACTTTGGATCCAGAGCTCAAATTCAACAGAGAAAGACATGTTGGATGCTGTCTGGGATGCAGAAGCTGAAAAAGCAGTCGATTGGTTGATCTGAGCTTTCCCTGAGAATTTACACCAAATTTGCAGTCCCGGCTAAATTGAGTTCTTTTGCCAATTCTGAGATACACTTTGCTGTAAATTCTCAGGGAAAGCTCAGATCAACCAATCGACTGCTTTTTCAGCTTCTGCATCCCAGACAGCATCCAATATGTGTTTCTCTTTTGAATTTGAGCTCTGGACTGTAAATTTGGATCCAGAGCTCAAATTCAAACGAGAAACACCTATTGGATGCTGTCTAGGATGCAGAAGCTTAAAAAGCAGCCGATTGGTTGATCTGAGCTTTCCCTGAGAATTTACAGCAAAGTGTATCTCAGAATTGGCAAAAGAACTCAATTTAGCCAGGGACTGCAAATTTGGATCCAGAGCTCAAATTCGAATGAGAAACACATATTGGATGCTGCCTGAGATGCAGAAGCTGAAAAAGCAGTCGATTGGTTGATCTGAGCTTTCCCTGAGAAGTTACAGCAAAGTGTTATCTCAGAATTGGCAAAAGAACTCAATTTAGACAGGAATTGCAAATTTGGATCCAGAGCTCAAATTCGAACGTGAAACACATATTGGATGCTATCTGGGATGCAGAAGCTGAAAAAGCAGTTGATTGGTTGATCTGAGCTTTCCCTGAGAAGTTACAGCAAAGTGTTATCTCAGAATTGGCAAAAGAACTCAATTTAGCCAGGGACTGCAAATTTGGATCCAGAGCTCAACTTTGAACGAGAAACACATATTGGATGCTGTCTGGGATGCAGAAGCTGAAAAAGCAGTCGATTGGTTGATCTGAGCTTTCCCTGAGAAGTTACAGCAAAGAGTATATCAGAATTGGCAAAAGAACTCAATTTAGCCAGGGACTGCAAATTTGGATCCAGAGCTCAACTTCGAACGAAAAACACATATTGGATGCTCTCTGGGATGAAAAAGTTGAAAAAGCAGTCGATTGGTTGATCTGAGCTTTCCCTGAGAAGTTACAGCAAAGTGTATCTCAGAATTGGCAAAAGAACTCAATTTAGACAGGAATTGCAAATTTGGATCCAGAGCTCAACTTCGAACGAGAAACACATATTGGATGCTCTCTGGGATGAAAAAGTTGAAAAAGCAGTCGATTGGTTGATCTGAGCTTTCCCTGAGAAGTTACAGCAAAGTGTATCTCAGAATTGGCAAAAGAACTCAATTTAGACAGGAACTGCAACTTTGGATCCAGAGCTCAAATTCAAACGAGAAACACATATTGGATGCTGTCTGGGATGCAGAAGCTGAAAAAGCAGTCGATTGGTTGATCTGAGCTTTCCCTGAGAATTTACAGCAAAGTGTATCTCAGAATTGGCAAAAGAACTTAATTTAGCCGGGGACTGCAAATTTGGATCCAGAGCTCAACTTCGAACGAGAAACACATATTGGATGCTGTCTGGGATGCAGAAGCTTAAAAAGCAGTCGATTGGTTGATCTGAGCTTTCCCTGAGAAGTTACAGCAAAGAGTATATCAGAATTGGCAAAAGAACTCAATTTAGCCAGGGACTGCAAATTTGGATCCAGAGCTCAAATTCGAATGAGAAACACATATTGGATGCTGCCTGAGATGCAGAAGCTGAAAAAGCAGTCGATTGGTTGATCTGAGCTTTCCCTGAGAAGTTACAGCAAAGTGTTATCTCAGAATTGGCAAAAGAACTCAATTTAGACAGGAATTGCAAATTTGGATCCAGAGCTCAAATTCGAACGTGAAACACATATTGGATGCTATCTGGGATGCAGAAGCTGAAAAAGCAGTTGATTGGTTGATCTGAGCTTTCCCTGAGAAGTTACAGCAAAGTGTTATCTCAGAATTGGCAAAAGAACTCAATTTAGCCAGGGACTGCAAATTTGGATCCAGAGCTCAACTTTGAACGAGAAACACATATTGGATGCTGTCTGGGATGCAGAAGCTGAAAAAGCAGTCGATTGGTTGATCTGAGCTTTCCCTGAGAAGTTACAGCAAAGTGTATCTCAGAATTGGCAAAAGAACTCAATTTAGACAGGAACTGCAACTTTGGAGCCAGAGCTCAAATTCAAAAGAGAAAGACATATTGGATGCTGTCTGGGATGCAGAAGCTGAAAAAGCAGTCGATTGGTTGATCTGAGCTTTCCCTGAGAATTTACACCAAATTTGCAGTCCCGGCTAAATTGAGTTCTTTTGCCAATTCTGAGATACACTTTGCTGTAAATTCTCAGGGAAAGCTCAGATCAACCAATCGACTGCTTTTTCAGCTTCTGCATCCCAGACAGCATCCAATATGTGTTTCTCTTTTGAATTTGAGCTCTGGACTGTAAATTTGGATCCAGAGCTCAAATTCAAACGAGAAACACCTATTGGATGCTGTCTAGGAAGCAGAAGCTTAAAAAGCAGCCGATTGGTTGATCTGAGCTTTCCCTGAGAATTTACAGCAAAGTGTATCTCAGAATTGGCAAAAGAACTCAATTTAGCCAGGGACTGCAAATTTGGATCCAGAGCTCAAATTCGAATGAGAAACACATATTGGATACTGCCTGAGATGCAGAAGCTGAAAAAGCAGTCGATTGGTTGATCTGAGCTTTCCCTGAGAAGTTACAGCAAAGTGTTATCTCAGAATTGGCAAAAGAACTCAATTTAGACAGGAATTGCAAATTTGGATCCAGAGCTCAAATTCGAACGTGAAACACATATTGGATGCTATCTGGGATGCAGAAGCTGAAAAAGCAGTTGATTGGTTGATCTGAGCTTTCCCTGAGAAGTTACAGCAAAGTGTTATCTCAGAACTGGCAAAAGAACTCAATTTAGCCAGGGACTGCAAATTTGGATCCAGAGCTCAACTTTGAACGAGAAACACATATTGGATGCTGTCTGGGATGCAGAAGCTGAAAAAGCAGTCGATTGGTTGATCTGAGCTTTCCCTGAGAAGTTACACCAAATTTGCAGTCCCGGCTAAATTGAGTTCTTTTGCCAATTCTGAGATACACTTTGCTGTAAATTCTCAGGGAAAGCTCAGATCAACCAATCGACTGCTTTTTCAGCTTCTGCATCCCAGACAGCATCCAATATGTGTTTCTCTTTTGAATTTGAGCTCTGGACTGTAAATTTGGATCCAGAGCTCAAATTCAAACGAGAAACACCTATTGGATGCTGTCTAGGATGCAGAAGCTTAAAAAGCAGCCGATTGGTTGATCTGAGCTTTCCCTGAGAATTTACAGCAAAGTGTATCTCAGAATTGGCAAAAGAACTCAATTTAGCCAGGGACTGCAAATTTGGATCCAGAGCTCAACTTTGAACGAGAAACACATATTGGATGCTGTCTGGGATGCAGAAGCTTAAAAAGCAGTCGATTGGTTGATCTGAGCTTTCCCTGAGAAGTTACAGCAAAGTGTTATCTCAGAATTGGCAAAAGAACTCAATTTAGCCAGGGACTGCAAATTTGGATCCAGAGCTCAAATTCAAACGAGAAACAGATATTGGATGCTGTCTGGGATGCAGAAGATTAAAAAGCAGCCGATTGGTTGATCTGAGCTTTCCCTGAGAAGTTACAGCAAAGTGTATCTCAGAATTGGCAAAAGAACTCAATTTAGACAGGAACTGCAAATTTGGATCCAGAGCTCAACTTCGAACGAGAAACACATATTGGATGCTGTCTGGGATGCAGAAGCTGAAAAAGCAGTCGATTGGTTGATCTGAGCTTTCCCTGAGAAGTTACAGCAAAGTGTATCTCAGAATTGGCAAAAGAACTCAATTTAGCCAGGGACTGCAAATTTGGATCCAGAGCTCAACTTCGAACGAGAAATACATATTCGATGCTGTCTGGGATGCAGAAGCTTAAAAAGCAGTCGATTGGTTGATCTGAGCTTTCCCTGAGAAGTTACAGCAAAGAGTATATCAGAATTGGCAAAAGAACTCAATTTAGTCAGGGACTGAAAATTTGGAACCAGAGCTCAAATTCGAATGAGAAACACATATTGGATGCTGCCTGAGATGCAGAAGCTGAAAAAGCAGTCGATTGGTTGATCTGAGCTTTCCCTGAGAAGTTACTGCAAAGTGTATCTCAGAATTGGCAAAAGAACTCAATTTAGCCAGGGACTGCAACTTTGGATCCAGAGCTCAAATTAAAACGAGAAACACATATTGGATGCTGTCTGGGATGCAGAAGCTGAAAAAGCAGTCGATTAGTTGATCTGAGCTTTCCCTGAGAAGTTACAGCAAAGTGTTATCTCAGAATTGGCAAAAGAACTCAATTTAGACAGGAACTGCACATTTGGATCCAGAGCTCAAATTCGAACATGAAACACATATTGGATGCTGTCTGGGATGCAGAAGCTGAAAAAGCAGTCGATTGGTTGATCTGAGCTTTCCCTGAGAATTTACAGCAAAGTGTATCTCAGAATTGGCAAAAGAACTCAATTTAGACAGGAACTGCAACTTTGGATTCAGAGCTCAAATTCAAACGAGAAACACATATTGGATGCTGTCTGGGATGCAGAAGCTGAAAAAGCAGTCGATTAGTTGATCTGAGCTTTCCCTGAGAAGTTACTGCAAAGTGTATCTCAGAATTGGCAAAAGAACTCAATTTAGCCAGGGACTGCAACTTTGGATCCAGAGCTCAAATTCAAACGAGAAACACATATTGGATGCTGTCTGGGATGCAGAAGCTGAAAAAGCAGTCGATTAGTTGATCTGAGCTTTCCCTGAATAGTTACAGCAAAGTGTTATCTCAGAATTGGCAAAAGAACTCAATTTAGACAGGAACTGCAACTTTGGATCCAGAGCTCAAATTCAAACGAGAAACACATATTGGATGCTGTCTGGGATGCAGAAGCTGAAAAAGCAGTCGATTAGTTGATCTGAGCTTTCCCTGAGAAGTTACTGCAAAGTGTATCTCAGAATTGGCAAAAGAACTCAATTTAGACAGGGACTGCAACTTTGGATCCAGAGCTCAAATTCAAACGAGAAACACATATTGGATGCTGTCTGGGATGCAGAAGCTGAAAAAGCAGTCGATTGGTTGATCTGAGCTTTCCCTGAGAAGTTACAGCAAAGTGTTATCTCAGAACTGGCAAAAGAACTCAATTTAGCCAGGGACTGCAAATTTGGATCCAGAGCTCAACTTTGAACGAGAAACACATATTGGATGCTGTCTGGGATGCAGAAGCTGAAAAAGCAGTCGATTGGTTGATCTGAGCTTTCCCTGAGAAGTTACACCAAATTTGCAGTCCCGGCTAAATTGAGTTCTTTTGCCAATTCTGAGATACACTTTGCTGTAAATTCTCAGGGAAAGCTCAGATCAACCAATCGACTGCTTTTTCAGCTTCTGCATCCCAGACAGCATCCAATATGTGTTTCTCTTTTGAATTTGAGCTCTGGACTGTAAATTTGGATCCAGAGCTCAAATTCAAACGAGAAACACATATTGGATGCTGTCTGGGATGCAGAAGCTTAAAAAGCAGTCGATTGGTTGATCTGAGCTTTCCCTGAGAAGTTACAGCAAAGTGTTATCTCAGAATTGGCAAAAGAACTCAATTTAGCCAGGGACTGCAAATTTGGATCCAGAGCTCAAATTCAAACGAGAAACAGATATTGGATGCTGTCTGGGATGCAGAAGATTAAAAAGCAGCCGATTGGTTGATCTGAGCTTTCCCTGAGAAGTTACAGCAAAGTGTATCTCAGAATTGGCAAAAGAACTCAATTTAGACAGGAACTGCAAATTTGGATCCAGAGCTCAACTTCGAACGAGAAACACATATTGGATGCTGTCTGGGATGCAGAAGCTGAAAAAGCAGTCGATTGGTTGATCTGAGCTTTCCCTGAGAAGTTACAGCAAAGTGTATCTCAGAATTGGCAAAAGAACTCAATTTAGCCAGGGACTGCAAATTTGGATCCAGAGCTCAACTTCGAACGAGAAATACATATTCGATGCTGTCTGGGATGCAGAAGCTTAAAAAGCAGTCGATTGGTTGATCTGAGCTTTCCCTGAGAAGTTACAGCAAAGAGTATATCAGAATTGGCAAAAGAACTCAATTTAGTCAGGGACTGAAAATTTGGAACCAGAGCTCAAATTCGAATGAGAAACACATATTGGATGCTGCCTGAGATGCAGAAGCTGAAAAAGCAGTCGATTGGTTGATCTGAGCTTTCCCTGAGAAGTTACTGCAAAGTGTATCTCAGAATTGGCAAAAGAACTCAATTTAGCCAGGGACTGCAACTTTGGATCCAGAGCTCAAATTAAAACGAGAAACACATATTGGATGCTGTCTGGGATGCAGAAGCTGAAAAAGCAGTCGATTAGTTGATCTGAGCTTTCCCTGAGAAGTTACAGCAAAGTGTTATCTCAGAATTGGCAAAAGAACTCAATTTAGACAGGAACTGCACATTTGGATCCAGAGCTCAAATTCGAACATGAAACACATATTGGATGCTGTCTGGGATGCAGAAGCTGAAAAAGCAGTCGATTGGTTGATCTGAGCTTTCCCTGAGAATTTACAGCAAAGTGTATCTCAGAATTGGCAAAAGAACTCAATTTAGACAGGAACTGCAACTTTGGATTCAGAGCTCAAATTCAAACGAGAAACACATATTGGATGCTGTCTGGGATGCAGAAGCTGAAAAAGCAGTCGATTAGTTGATCTGAGCTTTCCCTGAGAAGTTACTGCAAAGTGTATCTCAGAATTGGCAAAAGAACTCAATTTAGCCAGGGACTGCAACTTTGGATCCAGAGCTCAAATTCAAACGAGAAACACATATTGGATGCTGTCTGGGATGCAGAAGCTGAAAAAGCAGTCGATTAGTTGATCTGAGCTTTCCCTGAATAGTTACAGCAAAGTGTTATCTCAGAATTGGCAAAAGAACTCAATTTAGACAGGAACTGCAACTTTGGATCCAGAGCTCAAATTCAAACGAGAAACACATATTGGATGCTGTCTGGGATGCAGAAGCTGAAAAAGCAGTCGATTAGTTGATCTGAGCTTTCCCTGAGAAGTTACTGCAAAGTGTATCTCAGAATTGGCAAAAGAACTCAATTTAGACAGGGACTGCAACTTTGGATCCAGAGCTCAAATTCAAACGAGAAACACATATTGGATGCTGTCTGGGATGCAGAAGCTGAAAAAGCAGTCGATTGGTTGATCTGAGCTTTCCCTGAGAATTTACAGCAAAGTGTATCTCAGAATTGGCAAAAGAACTTAATTTAGCCAGGGACTGAAAATTTGTATCCAGAGCTCAACTTCGAACGAGAAACACATATTGGATGCTGTCTGGGATGCAGAAGCTTAAAAAGCAGTCGATTGGTTGATCTGAGCTTTCCCTGAGAAGTTACAGCAAAGAGTATATCAGAATTGGCAAAAGAACTCAATTTAGCCAGGGACTGAAAATTTGGAACCAGAACTCAAATTCGAATGAGAAACACATATTGGATGTTGTCTGGGATGCAGAAGCTGAAAAAGCAGTCGATTGGTTGATCTGAGCTTTCCCTGAGAAGTTACAGCAAAGTGTATCTCAGAATTGGCAAAAGAACTCAATTTAGACAGGAACTGCAAATTTTGATCCAGAGCTCAACTTCGAACGAGAAACACATATTGGATGCTGTCTGGGATGCAGAAGCTGAAAAAGCAGTCGATTGGTTGATCTGAGCTTTCCCTGAGAAGTTACAGCAAAGTGTATCTCAGAATTGGCAAAAGAACTCAATTTAGACAGGAACTGCAAATTTGGATCCAGAGCTCAAATTCTAACGTGAAACACATATTGGATGCTATCTGGGATGCAGAAGCTGAAAAAGCAGTCGATTAGTTGATCTGAGCTTTCCCTGAGAAGGTACAGCAAAGTGTATCTCAGAATTGGCAAAATAACTCAATTTAGCCAGGGACTGCAAATTTTGATCCAGAGCTCAACTTCGAACGAGAAACACATATTGGATGCTGTCTGGGATGCAGAAGCTTAAAAAGCAGTCGATTGGTTGATCTGAGCTTTCCCTGAGAAGTTACAGCAAAGTGTTATCTCAGAATTGGTAAAAGAACTCAATTTAGCCAGGGACTGCAAATTTGGATCCAGAGCTCAAATTCAAACGAGAAACACATATTGGATGCTGTCTGGGATGCAGAAGCTTAAAAAGCAGCCGATTGGTTGATCTGAGCTTTCCCTGAGAAGTTACAGCAAAGTGTATCTCAGAATTGGCAAAAGAACTCAATTTAGACAGGAACTGCAAATTTGGATCCAGAGCTCAAATTCAATCGAGAAACACATATTGGATGCTGTCTGGGATGCAGAAGCTGAAAAAGCAGTCGATTAGTTGATCTGAGCTTTCCCTGAGAAGTTACAGCAAAGTGTATCTCAGAATTGGCAAAAGAACTCAATTTAGCCAGGGACTGCAACTTTGGATCCAGAGCTCAAATTCAAACGAGAAACACATATTGGATGCTGTCTGGGATGCAGAAGCTGAAAAAGCAGTCGATTAGTTGATCTGAGCTTTCCCTGAGAAGTTACAGCAAAGTGTTATCTCAGAATTGGCAAAAGAACTCAATTTAGACAGGAACTGCAAATTTGGATCCAGAGCTCAACTTCGAACGAGAAACACATATTGGATGCTGTCTGGGATGCAGAAGCTGAAAAAGCAGTCGATTGGTTGATCTGAGCTTTCCCTGAGAATTTACAGCAAAGTGTATCTCAGAATTGGCAAAAGAACTCAATTTAGACAGGAACTGCAACTTTGGATCCAGAGCTCAAATTCAAAAGAGAAAGACATATTGGATGCTGTCTGGGATGCAGAAGCTGAAAAAGCAGTCGATTGGTTGATCTGAGCTTTCCCTGAGAATTTACACCAAATTTGCAGTCCCGGCTAAATTGAGTTCTTTTGCCAATTCTGAGATACACTTTGCTGTAAATTCTCAGGGAAAGCTCAGATCAACCAATCGACTGCTTTTTCAGCTTCTGCATCCCAGACAGCATCCAATATGTGTTTCTCTTTTGAATTTGAGCTCTGGACTGTAAATTTGGATCCAGAGCTCAAATTCAAACGAGAAACACCTATTGGATGCTGTCTAGGATGCAGAAGCTTAAAAAGCAGCCGATTGGTTGATCTGAGCTTTCCCTGAGAATTTACAGCAAAGTGTATCTCAGAATTGGCAAAAGAACTCAATTTAGCCAGGGACTGCAAATTTGGATGCAGAGCTCAAATTCGAATGAGAAACACATATTGGATGCTGCCTGAGATGCAGAAGCTGAAAAAGCAGTCGATTGGTTGATCTGAGCTTTCCCTGAGAATTTACAGCAAAGTGTATCTCAGAATTGGCAAAAGAACTCAATTTAGACAGGAACTGCAACTTTGGATCCAGAGCTCAAATTCAAACGAGAAACACATATTGGATGCTGTCTGGGATGCAGAAGCTGAAAAAGCAGTCGATTAGTTGATCTGAGCTTTCCCTGAGAAGTTACTGCAAAGTGTATCTCAGAATTGGCAAAAGAACTCAATTTAGCCAGGGACTGCAACTTTGGATCCAGAGCTCAAATTCAAACGAGAAACACATATTGGATGCTGTCTGGGATGCAGAAGCTGAAAAAGCAGTCGATTAGTTGATCTGAGCTTTCCCTGAGAAGTTACTGCAAAGTGTATCTCAGAATTGGCAAAAGAACTCAATTTAGCCAGGGACTGCAACTTTGGATCCAGAGCTCAAATTCAAACGAGAAACACATATTGGATGCTGTCTGGGATGCAGAAGCTGAAAAAGCAGTCGATTAGTTGATCTGAGCTTTCCCTGAATAGTTACAGCAAAGTGTTATCTCAGAATTGGCAAAAGAACTCAATTTAGACAGGAACTGCAACTTTGGATCCAGAGCTCAAATTCAAACGAGAAACACATATTGGATGCTGTCTGGGATGCAGAAGCTGAAAAAGCAGTCGATTAGTTGATCTGAGCTTTCCCTGAGAAGTTACTGCAAAGTGTATCTCAGAATTGGCAAAAGAACTCAATTTAGACAGGGACTGCAACTTTGGATCCAGAGCTCAAATTCAAACGAGAAACACATATTGGATGCTGTCTGGGATGCAGAAGCTGAAAAAGCAGTCGATTAGTTGATCTGAGCTTTCCCTGAGAAGTTACAGCAAAGTGTTATCTCAGAATTGGCAAAAGAACTCAATTTAGACAGGAACAGCAAATTTGGATCCAGAGCTCAAATTCGAACATGAAACACATATTGGATGCTGTCTGGGATGCAGAAGCTGAAAAAGCAGTCGATTGGTTGATCTGAGCTTTCCCTGAGAATTTACAGCAAAGTGTATCTCAGAATTGGCAAAAGAACTTAATTTAGCCAGGGACTGAAAATTTGTATCCAGAGCTCAACTTCGAACGAGAAACACATATTGGATGCTGTCTGGGATGCAGAAGCTTAAAAAGCAGTCGATTGGTTGATCTGAGCTTTCCCTGAGAAGTTACAGCAAAGAGTATATCAGAATTGGCAAAAGAACTCAATTTAGCCAGGGACTGAAAATTTGGAACCAGAACTCAAATTCGAATGAGAAACACATATTGGATGTTGTCTGGGATGCAGAAGCTGAAAAAGCAGTCGATTGGTTGATCTGAGCTTTCCCTGAGAAGTTACAGCAAAGTGTATCTCAGAATTGGCAAAAGAACTCAATTTAGACAGGAACTGCAAATTTTGATCCAGAGCTCAACTTCGAACGAGAAACACATATTGGATGCTGTCTGGGATGCAGAAGCTGAAAAAGCAGTCGATTGGTTGATCTGAGCTTTCCCTGAGAAGTTACAGCAAAGTGTATCTCAGAATTGGCAAAAGAACTCAATTTAGACAGGAACTGCAAATTTGGATCCAGAGCTCAAATTCTAACGTGAAACACATATTGGATGCTATCTGGGATGCAGAAGCTGAAAAAGCAGTCGATTAGTTGATCTGAGCTTTCCCTGAGAAGGTACAGCAAAGTGTATCTCAGAATTGGCAAAATAACTCAATTTAGCCAGGGACTGCAAATTTTGATCCAGAGCTCAACTTCGAACGAGAAACACATATTGGATGCTGTCTGGGATGCAGAAGCTTAAAAAGCAGTCGATTGGTTGATCTGAGCTTTCCCTGAGAAGTTACAGCAAAGTGTTATCTCAGAATTGGTAAAAGAACTCAATTTAGCCAGGGACTGCAAATTTGGATCCAGAGCTCAAATTCAAACGAGAAACACATATTGGATGCTGTCTGGGATGCAGAAGCTTAAAAAGCAGCCGATTGGTTGATCTGAGCTTTCCCTGAGAAGTTACAGCAAAGTGTATCTCAGAATTGGCAAAAGAACTCAATTTAGACAGGAACTGCAAATTTGGATCCAGAGCTCAAATTCAAACGAGAAACACATATTGGATGCTGTCTGGGATGCAGAAGCTGAAAAAGCAGTCGATTAGTTGATCTGAGCTTTCCCTGAGAAGTTACAGCAAAGTGTATCTCAGAATTGGCAAAAGAACTCAATTTAGCCAGGGACTGCAACTTTGGATCCAGAGCTCAAATTCAAACGAGAAACACATATTGGATGCTGTCTGGGATGCAGAAGCTGAAAAAGCAGTCGATTAGTTGATCTGAGCTTTCCCTGAGAAGTTACAGCAAAGTGTTATCTCAGAATTGGCAAAAGAACTCAATTTAGACAGGAACTGCAAATTTGGATCCAGAGCTCAACTTCGAACGAGAAACACATATTGGATGCTGTCTGGGATGCAGAAGCTGAAAAAGCAGTCGATTGGTTGATCTGAGCTTTCCCTGAGAATTTACAGCAAAGTGTATCTCAGAATTGGCAAAAGAACTTAATTTAGCCGGGGACTGCAAATTTGGATCCAGAGCTCAACTTTGAACGAGAAACACATATTGGATGCTGTCTGGGATGCAGAAGCTTAAAAAGCAGTCGGTTGGTTGATCTGAGCTTTCCCTGAGAAGTTACAGCAAAGAGTATATCAGAATTGGCAAAAGAACTCAATTTAGCCAGGGACTGCAAATTTGGATCCAGAGCTCAAATTCGAATGAGAAACACATATTGGATGCTGCCTGAGATGCAGAAGCTGAAAAAGCAGTCAATTGGTTGATCTGAGCTTTCCCTGAGAAGTTACAGCAAAGTGTTATCTCAGAATTGGCAAAAGAACTCAATTTAGACAGGAATTGCAAATTTGGATCCAGAGCTCAAATTCGAACGTGAAACACATATTGGATGCTATCTGGGATGCAGAAGCTGAAAAAGCAGTCGATTAGTTGATCTGAGCTTTCCCTGAGAAGTTACAGCAAAGTGTTATCTCAGAATTGGCAAAAGAACTCAATTTAGCCAGGGACTGCAAATTTGGATCCAGAGCTCAACTTTGAACGAGAAACACATATTGGATGCTGTCTGGGATGCAGAAGCTGAAAAAGCAGTCGATTGGTTGATCTGAGCTTTCCCTGAGAAGTTACAGCAAAGTGTATCTCAGAATTGGCAAAAGAACTCAATTTAGACAGGAACTGCAACTTTGGATCCAGAGCTCAAATTCAAAAGAGAAAGACATATTGGATGCTGTCTGGGATGCAGAAGCTGAAAAAGCAGTCGATTGGTTGATCTGAGCTTTCCCTGAGAATTTACACCAAATTTGCAGTCCCGGCTAAATTGAGTTCTTTTGCCAATTCTGAGATACACTTTGCTGTAAATTCTCAGGGAAAGCTCAGATCAACCAATCGACTGCTTTTTCAGCTTCTGCATCCCAGACAGCATCCAATATGTGTTTCTCTTTTGAATTTGAGCTCTGGACTGTAAATTTGGATCCAGAGCTCAAATTCAAACGAGAAACACCTATTGGATGCTGTCTAGGATGCAGAAGCTTAAAAAGCAGCCGATTGGTTGATCTGAGCTTTCCCTGAGAATTTACAGCAAAGTGTATCTCAGAATTGGCAAAAGAACTCAATTTAGCCAGGGACTGCAAATTTGGATGCAGAGCTCAAATTCGAATGAGAAACACATATTGGATGCTGCCTGAGATGCAGAAGCTGAAAAAGCAGTCGATTGGTTGATCTGAGCTTTCCCTGAGAAGTTACAGCAAAGTGTATCTCAGAATTGGCAAAAGAACTCAATTTAGACAGGAACTGCAACTTTGGATCCAGAGCTCAAATTCAAACGAGAAACACATATTGGATGCTGTCTGGGATGCAGAAGCTGAAAAAGCAGTCGATTAGTTGATCTGAGCTTTCCCTGAGAAGTTACTGCAAAGTGTATCTCAGAATTGGCAAAAGAACTCAATTTAGCCAGGGACTGCAACTTTGGATCCAGAGCTCAAATTCAAACGAGAAACACATATTGGATGCTGTCTGGGATGCAGAAGCTGAAAAAGCAGTCGATTAGTTGATCTGAGCTTTCCCTGAGAAGTTACTGCAAAGTGTATCTCAGAATTGGCAAAAGAACTCAATTTAGCCAGGGACTGCAACTTTGGATCCAGAGCTCAAATTCAAACGAGAAACACATATTGGATGCTGTCTGGGATGCAGAAGCTGAAAAAGCAGTCGATTAGTTGATCTGAGTTTTCCCTGAGAAGTTACAGCAAAGTGTTATCTCAGAATTGGCAAAAGAAGTCAATTTAGACAGGAACAGCAAATTTGGATCCAGAGCTCAAATTCGAACATGAAACACATATTGGATGCTGTCTGGGATGCAGAAGCTGAAAAAGCAGTCGATTGGTTGATCTGAGCTTTCCCTGAGAATTTACAGCAAAGTGTATCTCAGAATTGGCAAAAGAACTTAATTTAGCCAGGGACTGAAAATTTGTATCCAGAGCTCAACTTCGAACGAGAAACACATATTGGATGCTGTCTGGGATGCAGAAGCTTAAAAAGCAGTCGATTGGTTGATCTGAGCTTTCCCTGAGAAGTTACAGCAAAGAGTATATCAGAATTGGCAAAAGAACTCAATTTAGCCAGGGACTGAAAATTTGGAACCAGAACTCAAATTCGAATGAGAAACACATATTGGATGTTGTCTGGGATGCAGAAGCTGAAAAAGCAGTCGATTGGTTGATCTGAGCTTTCCCTGAGAAGTTACAGCAAAGCGTATATCAGAATTGGCAAAAGAACTCAATTTAGACAGGAACTGCAAATTTTGATCCAGAGCTCAAATTCGAACATGAAACACATATTGGATGCTGTCTGGGATGCAGAAGCTGAAAAAGCAGTCGATTGGTTGATCTGAGCTTTCCCTGAGAATTTACAGCAAAGTGTATCTCAGAATTGGCAAAAGAACTTAATTTAGCCAGGGACTGAAAATTTGTATCCAGAGCTCAACTTCGAACGAGAAACACATATTGGATGCTGACTGGGATGCAGAAGCTTAAAAAGCAGTCGGTTGGTTGATCTGAGCTTTCCCTGAGAAGTTACAGCAAAGAGTATATCAGAATTGGCAAAAGAACTCAATTTAGCCAGGGACTGCAAATTTGGATCCAGAGCTCAAATTCGAATGAGAAACACATATTGGATGCTGCCTGAGATGCAGAAGCTGAAAAAGCAGTCGATTGGTTGATCTGAGCTTTCCCTGAGAAGTTACAGCAAAGTGTTATCTCAGAATTGGCAAAAGAACTCAATTTAGACAGGAATTGCAAATTTGGATCCAGAGCTCAAATTCAAACGAGAAACACATATTGGATGCTGTCTGGGATGCAGAAGCTGAAAAAGCAGTCGATTAGTTGATCTGAGCTTTCCCTGAGAAGTTACAGCAAAGTGTTATCTCAGAATTGGCAAAAGAACTCAATTTAGACAGGAACAGCAAATTTGGATCCAGAGCTCAAATTCGAACATGAAACACATATTGGATGCTGTCTGGGATGCAGAAGCTGAAAAAGCAGTCGATTGGTTGATCTGAGCTTTCCCTGAGAATTTACAGCAAAGTGTATCTCAGAATTGGCAAAAGAACTTAATTTAGCCAGGGACTGAAAATTTGTATCCAGAGCTCAACTTCGAACGAGAAACACATATTGGATGCTGTCTGGGATGCAGAAGCTGAAAAAGCAGTCGGTTGGTTGATCTGAGCTTTCCCTGAGAAGTTACAGCAAAGAGTATATCAGAATTGGCAAAAGAACTCAATTTAGCCAGGGACTGCAAATTTGGATCCAGAGCTCAAATTCGAATGAGAAACACATATTGGATGCTGCCTGAGATGCAGAAGCTGAAAAAGCAGTCGATTGGTTGATCTGAGCTTTCCCTGAGAAGTTACAGCAAAGTGTTATCTCAGAATTGGCAAAAGAACTCAATTTAGACAGGAATTGCAAATTTGGATCCAGAGCTCAAATTCGAACGTGAAACACATATTGGATGCTATCTGGGATGCAGAAGCTGAAAAAGCAGTCGATTAGTTGATCTGAGCTTTCCCTGAGAAGGTACAGCAAAGTGTATCTCAGAATTGGCAAAAGAACTCAATTTAGCCAGGGACTGCAAATTTTGATCCAGAGCTCAACTTCGAACAGAAACACATATTGGATGCTGTCTGGGATGCAGAAGCTTAAAAAGCAGTCGATTGGTTGATCTGAGCTTTCCCTGAGAAGTTACAGCAAAGTGTTATCTCAGAATTGGTAAAAGAACTCAATTTAGCCAGGGACTGCAAATTTGGATCCAGAGCTCAAATTCAAACGAGAAACACATATTGGATGCTGTCTGGGATGCAGAAGCTTAAAAAGCAGCCGATTGGTTGATCTGAGCTTTCCCTGAGAAGTTACAGCAAAGTGTATCTCAGAATTGGCAAAAGAACTCAATTTAGCCAGGGACTGCAACTTTGGATCCAGAGCTCAAATTCAAACGAGAAACACATATTGGATGCTGTCTGGGATGCAGAAGCTGAAAAAGCAGTCGATTAGTTGATCTGAGCTTTCCCTGAGAAGTTACAGCAAAGTGTTATCTCAGAATTGGCAAAAGAACTCAATTTAGACAGGAACTGCAAATTTGGATCCAGAGCTCAACTTCGAACGAGAAACACATATTGGATGCTGTCTGGGATGCAGAAGCTGAAAAAGCAGTCGATTGGTTGATCTGAGCTTTCCCTGAGAATTTACAGCAAAGTGTATCTCAGAATTGGCAAAAGAACTTAATTTAGCCGGGGACTGCAAATTTGGATCCAGAGCTCAACTTTGAACGAGAAACACATATTGGATGCTGTCTGGGATGCAGAAGCTTAAAAAGCAGTCGGTTGGTTGATCTGAGCTTTCCCTGAGAAGTTACAGCAAAGAGTATATCAGAATTGGCAAAAGAACTCAATTTAGCCAGGGACTGCAAATTTGGATCCAGAGCTCAAATTCGAATGAGAAACACATATTGGATGCTGCCTAAGATGCAGAAGCTGAAAAAGCAGTCGATTGGTTGATCTGAGCTTTCCCTGAGAAGTTACAGCAAAGTGTTATCTCAGAATTGGCAAAAGAACTCAATTTAGACAGGAATTGCAAATTTGGATCCAGAGCTCAAATTCGAACGTGAAACACATATTGGATGCTATCTGGGATGCAGAAGCTGAAAAAGCAGTCGATTAGTTGATCTGAGCTTTCCCTGAGAAGTTACAGCAAAGTGTATCTCAGAATTGGCAAAAGAACTCAATTTAGCCAGGGACTGCAACTTTGGATCCAGAGCTCAAATTCAAACGAGAAACACATATTGGATGCTGTCTGGGATGCAGAAGCTGAAAAAGCAGTCGATTAGTTGATCTGAGCTTTCCCTGAGAAGTTACAG
Organism: Rhabdophis nuchalis; assembly: GCA_039707465.1. Classification (NCBI taxonomy): domain Eukaryota; kingdom Metazoa; phylum Chordata; class Lepidosauria; order Squamata; family Natricidae; genus Rhabdophis; species Rhabdophis nuchalis. Next base: position 18,506 of record JBDLLF010000379.1, read on the forward strand.
CAAAGTGTATCTCAGAATTGGCAAAAGAACTTAATTTAGCCAGGGACTGAAAATTTGTATCCAGAGCTCAACTTCGAACGAGAAACACATATTGGATGCTGTCTGGGATGCAGAAGCTTAAAAAGCAGTCGGTTGGTTGATCTGAGCTTTCCCTGAGAAGTTACAGCAAAGAGTATATCAGAATTGGAAAAAGAACTCAATTTAGCCAGGGACTGCAAATTTGGATCCAGAGCTCAAATTCGAATGAGAAACACATATTGGATGCTGCCTGAGATGCAGAAGCTGAAAAAGCAGTCGATTGGTTGATCTGAGCTTTCCCTGAGAAGTTACAGCAAAGTGTTATCTCAGAATTGGCAAAAGAACTCAATTTAGACAGGAATTGCAAATTTGGATCCAGAGCTCAAATTCGAACGTGAAACACATATTGGATGCTATCTGGGATGCAGAAGCTGAAAAAGCAGTCGATTAGTTGATCTGAGCTTTCCCTGAGAAGGTACAGCAAAGTGTATCTCAGAATTGGCAAAAGAACTCAATTTAGCCAGGGACTGCAAATTTTGATCCAGAGCTCAACTTCGAACAGAAACACATATTGGATGCTGTCTGGGATGCAGAAGCTTAAAAAGCAGTCGATTGGTTGATCTGAGCTTTCCCTGAGAACTTACAGCAAAGTGTTATCTCAGAATTGGTAAAAGAACTCAATTTAGCCAGGGACTGCAAATTTGGATCCAGAGCTCAACTTTGAACGAGAAACACATATTGGATGCTGTCTGGGATGCAGAAGCTGAAAAAGCAGTCGATTAGTTGATCTGAGCTTTCCCTGAGAAGTTACAGCAAAGTGTATCTCAGAATTGGCAAAAGAACTCAATTTAGCCAGGGACTGCAACTTTGGATCCAGAGCTCAAATTCAAACGAGAAACACATATTGGATGCTGTCTGGGATGCAGAAGCTGAAAAAGCAGTCGATTAGTTGATCTGAGCTTTCCCTGAGAAGTTACAGCAAAGTGTTATCTCAGAATTGGCAAAAGAACTCAATTTAGACAGGAACTGCAAATTTGGATCCAGAGCTCAACTTCGAACGAGAAACACATATTGGATGCTGTCTGGGATGCAGAAGCTGAAAAAGCAGTCGATTGGTTGATCTGAGCTTTCCCTGAGAAGTTACAGCAAAGTGTATCTCAGAATTGGCAAAAGAACTCAATTTAGACAGGAACTGCAACTTTGGATCCAGAGCTCAAATTCAAACGAGAAACACATATTGGATGCTGTCTGGGATGCAGAAGCTGAAAAAGCAGTCGATTAGTTGATCTGAGCTTTCCCTGAGAAGTTACAGCAAAGTGTTATCTCAGAATTGGCAAAAGAACTCAATTTAGACAGGAACTGCAAATTTGGATCCAGAGCTCAAATTCGAACGTGAAACACATATTGGATGCTGTCTGGGATGCAGAAGCTGAAAAAGCAGTCGATTGGTTGATCTGAGCTTTCCCTGAGAATTTACAGCAAAGTGTATCTCAGAATTGGCAAAAGAACTTAATTTAGCGAGGGACTGAAAATTTGTATCCAGAGCTCAACTTCGAACGAGAAACACATATTGGATGCTGTCTGGGATGCAGAAGCTTAAAAAGCAGTCGGTTGGTTGATCTGAGCTTTCCCTGAGAAGTTACAGCAAAGAGTATATCAGAATTGGCAAAAGAACTCAATTTAGCCAGGGACTGCAAATTTGGATCCAGAGCTCAAATTCGAATGAGAAACACATATTGGATGCTGCCTGAGATGCAGAAGCTGAAAAAGCAGTCGATTGGTTGATCTGAGCTTTCCCTGAGAAGTTACAGCAAAGTGTTATCTCAGAATTGGCAAAAGAACTCAATTTAGACAGGAATTGCAAATTTGGATCCAGAGCTCAAATTCGAACGTGAAACACATATTGGATGCTATCTGGGATGCAGAAGCTGAAAAAGCAGTCGATTAGTTGATCTGAGCTTTCCCTGAGAAGTTACAGCAAAGTGTTATCTCAGAATTGGCAAAAGAACTCAATTTAGCCAGGGACTGCAAATTTGGATCCAGAGCTCAACTTTGAACGAGAAACACATATTGGATGCTGTCTGGGATGCAGAAGCTGAAAAAGCAGTCGATTGGTTGATCTGAGCTTTCCCTGAGAAGTTACAGCAAAGTGTATCTCAGAATTGGCAAAAGAACTCAATTTAGACAGGAACTGCAACTTTGGATCCAGAGCTCAAATTCAAAAGAGAAAGACATATTGGATGCTGTCTGGGATGCAGAAGCTGAAAAAGCAGTCGATTGGTTGATCTGAGCTTTCCCTGAGAATTTACACCAAATTTGCAGTCCCGGCTAAATTGAGTTCTTTTGCCAATTCTGAGATACACTTTGCTGTAAATTCTCAGGGAAAGCTCAGATCAACCAATCGACTGCTTTTTCAGCTTCTGCATCTCAGGCAGCATCCAATATGTGTTTCTCTTTTGAATTTGAGCTCTGGACTGTAAATTTGGATCCAGAGCTCAAATTCAAACGAGAAACACCTATTGGATGCTGTCTAGGATGCAGAAGCTTAAAAAGCAGCCGATTGGTTGATCTGAGCTTTCCCTGAGAATTTACAGCAAAGTGTATCTCAGAATTGGCAAAAGAACTCAATTTAGCCAGGGACTGCAAATTTGGATGCAGAGCTCAAATTCGAATGAGAAACACATATTGGATGCTGCCTGAGATGCAGAAGCTGAAAAAGCAGTCGATTGGTTGATCTGAGCTTTCCCTGAGAAGTTACAGCAAAGTGTATCTCAGAATTGGCAAAAGAACTCAATTTAGACAGGAACTGCAACTTTGGATCCAGAGCTCAAATTCAAACGAGAAACACATATTGGATGCTGTCTGGGATGCAGAAGCTGAAAAAGCAGTCGATTAGTTGATCTGAGCTTTCCCTGAGAAGTTACTGCAAAGTGTATCTCAGAATTGGCAAAAGAACTCAATTTAGCCAGGGACTGCAACTTTGGATCCAGAGCTCAAATTCAAACGAGAAACACATATTGGATGCTGTCTGGGATGCAGAAGCTGAAAAAGCAGTCGATTAGTTGATCTGAGCTTTCCCTGAGAAGTTACTGCAAAGTGTATCTCAGAATTGGCAAAAGAACTCAATTTAGCCAGGGACTGCAACTTTGGATCCAGAGCTCAAATTCAAACGAGAAACACATATTGGATGCTGTCTGGGATGCAGAAGCTGAAAAAGCAGTCGATTAGTTGATCTGAGCTTTCCCTGAGAAGTTACAGCAAAGTGTTATCTCAGAATTGGCAAAAGAACTCAATTTAGACAGGAACAGCAAATTTGGATCCAGAGCTCAAATTCGAACATGAAACACATATTGGATGCTGTCTGGGATGCAGAAGCTGAAAAAGCAGTCGATTGGTTGATCTGAGCTTTCCCTGAGAATTTACAGCAAAGTGTATCTCAGAATTGGCAAAAGAACTTAATTTAGCCAGGGACTGAAAATTTGTATCCAGAGCTCAACTTCGAACGAGAAACACATATTGGATGCTGTCTGGGATGCAGAAGCTTAAAAAGCAGTCGATTGGTTGATCTGAGCTTTCCCTGAGAAGTTACAGCAAAGAGTATATCAGAATTGGCAAAAGAACTCAATTTAGCCAGGGACTGAAAATTTGGAACCAGAACTCAAATTCGAATGAGAAACACATATTGGATGTTGTCTGGGATGCAGAAGCTGAAAAAGCAGTCGATTGGTTGATCTGAGCTTTCCCTGAGAAGTTACAGCAAAGTGTATCTCAGAATTGGCAAAAGAACTCAATTTAGACAGGAACTGCAAATTTTGATCCAGAGCTCAACTTCGAACGAGAAACACATATTGGATGCTGTCTGGGATGCAGAAGCTGAAAAAGCAGTCGATTGGTTGATCTGAGCTTTCCCTGAGAAGTTACAGCAAAGTGTATCTCAGAATTGGCAAAAGAACTCAATTTAGACAGGAACTGCAAATTTGGATCCAGAGCTCAAATTCTAACGTGAAACACATATTGGATGCTATCTGGGATGCAGAAGCTGAAAAAGCAGTCGATTAGTTGATCTGAGCTTTCCCTGAGAAGGTACAGCAAAGTGTATCTCAGAATTGGCAAAAGAACTCAATTTAGCCAGGGACTGCAAATTTTGATCCAGAGCTCAACTTCGAACGAGAAACACATATTGGATGCTGTCTGGGATGCAGAAGCTTAAAAAGCAGCCGATTGGTTGATCTGAGCTTTCCCTGAGAAGTTACAGCAAAGTGTATCTCAGAATTGGCAAAAGAACTCAATTTAGACAGGAACTGCAAATTTGGATCCAGAGCTCAAATTCAAACGAGAAACACATATTGGATGCTGTCTGGGATGCAGAAGCTGAAAAAGCAGTCGATTAGTTGATCTGAGCTTTCCCTGAGAAGTTACAGCAAAGTGTATCTCAGAATTGGCAAAAGAACTCAATTTAGCCAGGGACTGCAACTTTGGATCCAGAGCTCAAATTCAAACGAGAAACACATATTGGATGCTGTCTGGGATGCAGAAGCTGAAAAAGCAGTCGATTAGTTGATCTGAGCTTTCCCTGAGAAGTTACAGCAAAGTGTTATCTCAGAATTGGCAAAAGAACTCAATTTAGACAGGAACTGCAAATTTGGATCCAGAGCTCAACTTCGAACGAGAAACACATATTGGATGCTGTCTGGGATGCAGAAGCTGAAAAAGCAGTCGATTGGTTGATCTGAGCTTTCCCTGAGAATTTACAGCAAAGTGTATCTCAGAATTGGCAAAAGAACTTAATTTAGCCGGGGACTGCAAATTTGGATCCAGAGCTCAACTTTGAACGAGAAACACATATTGGATGCTGTCTGGGATGCAGAAGCTTAAAAAGCAGTCGGTTGGTTGATCTGAGCTTTCCCTGAGAAGTTACAGCAAAGAGTATATCAGAATTGGCAAAAGAACTCAATTTAGCCAGGGACTGCAAATTTGGATCCAGAGCTCAAATTCGAATGAGAAACACATATTGGATGCTGCCTGAGATACAGAAGCTGAAAAAGCAGTCAATTGGTTGATCTGAGCTTTCCCTGAGAAGTTACAGCAAAGTGTTATCTCAGAATTGGCAAAAGAACTCAATTTAGACAGGAACTGCAAATTTGGATCCAGAGCTCAAATTCGAACGTGAAACACATATTGGATGCTATCTGGGATGCAGAAGCTGAAAAAGCAGTCGATTAGTTGATCTGAGCTTTCCCTGAGAAGTTACAGCAAAGTGTTATCTCAGAATTGGCAAAAGAACTCAATTTAGCCAGGGACTGCAAATTTGGATCCAGAGCTCAACTTTGAACGAGAAACACATATTGGATGCTGTCTGGGATGCAGAAGCTGAAAAAGCAGTCGATTGGTTGATCTGAGCTTTCCCTGAGAAGTTACAGCAAAGTGTATCTCAGAATTGGCAAAAGAACTCAATTTAGACAGGAACTGCAACTTTCGATCCAGAGCTCAAATTCAAAAGAGAAAGACATATTGGATGCTGTCTGGGATGCAGAAGCTGAAAAAGCAGTCGATTGGTTGATCTGAGCTTTCCCTGAGAATTTACACCAAATTTGCAGTCCCGGCTAAATTGAGTTCTTTTGCCAATTCTGAGATACACTTTGCTGTAAATTCTCAGGGAAAGCTCAGATCAACCAATCGACTGCTTTTTCAGCTTCTGCATCCCAGACAGCATCCAATATGTGTTTCTCTTTTGAATTTGAGCTCTGGACTGTAAATTTGGATCCAGAGCTCAAATTCAAACGAGAAACACCTATTGGATGCTGTCTAGGATGCAGAAGCTTAAAAAGCAGCCGATTGGTTGATCTGAGCTTTCCCTGAGAATTTACAGCAAAGTGTATCTCAGAATTGGCAAAAGAACTCAATTTAGCCAGGGACTGCAAATTTGGATGCAGAGCTCAAATTCGAATGAGAAACACATATTGGATGCTGCCTGAGATGCAGAAGCTGAAAAAGCAGTCGATTGGTTGATCTGAGCTTTCCCTGAGAAGTTACAGCAAAGTGTATCTCAGAATTGGCAAAAGAACTCAATTTAGACAGGAACTGCAACTTTGGATCCAGAGCTCAAATTCAAACGAGAAACACATATTGGATGCTGTCTGGGATGCAGAAGCTGAAAAAGCAGTCGATTAGTTGATCTGAGCTTTCCCTGAGAAGTTACTGCAAAGTGTATCTCAGAATTGGCAAAAGAACTCAATTTAGCCAGGGACTGCAACTTTGGATCCAGAGCTCAAATTCAAACGAGAAACACATATTGGATGCTGTCTGGGATGCAGAAGCTGAAAAAGCAGTCGATTAGTTGATCTGAGCTTTCCCTGAGAAGTTACTGCAAAGTGTATCTCAGAATTGGCAAAAGAACTCAATTTAGCCAGGGACTGCAACTTTGGATCCAGAGCTCAAATTCAAACGAGAAACACATATTGGATGCTGTCTGGGATGCAGAAGCTGAAAAAGCAGTCGATTAGTTGATCTGAGTTTTCCCTGAGAAGTTACAGCAAAGTGTTATCTCAGAATTGGCAAAAGAACTCAATTTAGACAGGAACAGCAAATTTGGATCCAGAGCTCAAATTCGAACATGAAACACATATTGGATGCTGTCTGGGATGCAGAAGCTGAAAAAGCAGTCGATTGGTTGATCTGAGCTTTCCCTGAGAATTTACAGCAAAGTGTATCTCAGAATTGGCAAAAGAACTTAATTTAGCCAGGGACTGAAAATTTGTATCCAGAGCTCAACTTCGAACGAGAAACACATATTGGATGCTGTCTGGGATGCAGAAGCTTAAAAAGCAGTCGATTGGTTGATCTGAGCTTTCCCTGAGAAGTTACAGCAAAGAGTATATCAGAATTGGCAAAAGAACTCAATTTAGCCAGGGACTGAAAATTTGGAACCAGAACTCAAATTCGAATGAGAAACACATATTGGATGTTGTCTGGGATGCAGAAGCTGAAAAAGCAGTCGATTGGTTGATCTGAGCTTTCCCTGAGAAGTTACAGCAAAGCGTATATCAGAATTGGCAAAAGAACTCAATTTAGACAGGAACTGCAAATTTTGATCCAGAGCTCAACTTCGAACGAGAAACACATATTGGATGCTGTCTGGGATGCAGAAGCTGAAAAAGCAGTCGATTGGTTGATCTGAGCTTTCCCTGAGAAGTTACAGCAAAGTGTATCTCAGAATTGGCAAAACAACTCAATTTAGACAGGAACTGCAAATTTGGATCCAGAGCTCAAATTCTAACGTGAAACACATATTGGATTCTATCTGGGATGCAGAAGCTGAAAAAGCAGTCGATTAGTTGATCTGAGCTTTCCCTGAGAAGGTACAGCAAAGTGTATCTCAGAATTGGCAAAAGAACTCAATTTAGCCAGGGACTGCAAATTTTGATCCAGAGCTCAACTTCGAACGAGAAACACATATTGGATGCTGTCTGGGATGCAGAAGCTTAAAAAGCAGTCGATTGGTTGATCTGAGCTTTCCCTGAGAAGTTACAGCAAAGTGTTATCTCAGAATTGGTAAAAGAACTCAATTTAGCCAGGGACTGCAAATTTGGATCCAGAGCTCAAATTCAAACGAGAAACACATATTGGATGCTGTCTGGGATGCAGAAGCTTAAAAAGCAGCCGATTGGTTGATCTGAGCTTTCCCTGAGAAGTTACAGCAAAGTGTATCTCAGAATTGGCAAAAGAACTCAATTTAGACAGGAACTGCAAATTTGGATCCAGAGCTCAAATTCAAACGAGAAACACATATTGGATGCTGTCTGGGATGCAGAAGCTGAAAAAGCAGTCGATTAGTTGATCTGAGCTTTCCCTGAGAAGTTACAGCAAAGTGTATCTCAGAATTGGCAAAAGAACTCAATTTAGCCAGGGACTGCAACTTTGGATCCAGAGCTCAAATTCAAACGAGAAACACATATTGGATGCTGTCTGGGATGCAGAAGCTGAAAAAGCAGTCGATTAGTTGATCTGAGCTTTCCCTGAGAAGTTACAGCAAAGTGTTATCTCAGAATTGGCAAAAGAACTCAATTTAGACAGGAACTGCAAATTTGGATCCAGAGCTCAACTTCGAACGAGAAACACATATTGGATGCTGTCTGGGATGCAGAAGCTGAAAAAGCAGTCGATTGGTTGATCTGAGCTTTCCCTGAGAATTTACAGCAAAGTGTATCTCAGAATTGGCAAAAGAACTTAATTTAGCCGGGGACTGCAAATTTGGATCCAGAGCTCAACTTTGAACGAGAAACACATATTGGATGCTGTCTGGGATGCAGAAGCTTAAAAAGCAGTCGGTTGGTTGATCTGAGCTTTCCCTGAGAAGTTACAGCAAAGAGTATATCAGAATTGGCAAAAGAACTCAATTTAGCCAGGGACTGCAAATTTGGATCCAGAGCTCAACTTTGAACGAGAAACACATATTGGATGCTGTCTGGGATGCAGAAGCTGAAAAAGCAGTCGATTGGTTGATCTGAGCTTTCCCTGAGAAGTTACAGCAAAGTGTATCTCAGAATTGGCAAAAGAACTCAATTTAGACAGGAACTGCAACTTTGGATCCAGAGCTCAAATTCAAAAGAGAAAGACATATTGGATGCTGTCTGGGATGCAGAAGCTGAAAAAGCAGTCGATTGGTTGATCTGAGCTTTCCCTGAGAATTTACACCAAATTTGCAGTCCCGGCTAAATTGAGTTCTTTTGCCAATTCTGAGATACACTTTGCTGTAAATTCTCAGGGAAAGCTCAGATCAACCAATCGACTGCTTTTTCAGCTTCTGCATCTCAGGCAGCATCCAATATGTGTTTCTCTTTTGAATTTGAGCTCTGGACTGTAAATTTGGATCCAGAGCTCAAATTCAAACGAGAAACACCTATTGGATGCTGTCTAGGATGCAGAAGCTTAAAAAGCAGCCGATTGGTTGATCTGAGCTTTCCCTGAGAATTTACAGCAAAGTGTATCTCAGAATTGGCAAAAGAACTCAATTTAGCCAGGGACTGCAAATTTGGATGCAGAGCTCAAATTCGAATGAGAAACACATATTGGATGCTGCCTGAGATGCAGAAGCTGAATATGCAGTCGATTGGTTGATCTGAGCTTTCCCTGAGAAGTTACAGCAAAGTGTATCTCAGAATTGGCAAAAGAACTCAATTTAGACAGGAACTGCAACTTTGGATCCAGAGCTCAAATTCAAACGAGAAACACATATTGGATGCTGTCTGGGATGCAGAAGCTGAAAAAGCAGTCGATTAGTTGATCTGAGCTTTCCCTGAGAAGTTACTGCAAAGTGTATCTCAGAATTGGCAAAAGAACTCAATTTAGCCAGGGACTGCAACTTTGGATCCAGAGCTCAAATTCAAACGAGAAACACATATTGGATGCTGTCTGGGATGCAGAAGCTGAAAAAGCAGTCGATTAGTTGATCTGAGCTTTCCCTGAGAAGTTACTGCAAAGTGTATCTCAGAATTGGCAAAAGAACTCAATTTAGCCAGGGACTGCAACTTTGGATCCAGAGCTCAAATTCAAACGAGAAACACATATTGGATGCTGTCTGGGATGCAGAAGCTGAAAAAGCAGTCGATTAGTTGATCTGAGCTTTCCCTGAGAAGTTACAGCAAAGTGTTATCTCAGAATTGGCAAAAGAACTCAATTTAGACAGGAACAGCAAATTTGGATCCAGAGCTCAAATTCGAACATGAAACACATATTGGATGCTGTCTGGGATGCAGAAGCTGAAAAAGCAGTCGATTGGTTGATCTGAGCTTTCCCTGAGAATTTACAGCAAAGTGTATCTCAGAATTGGCAAAAGAACTTAATTTAGCCAGGGACTGAAAATTTGTATCCAGAGCTCAACTTCGAACGAGAAACACATATTGGATGCTGTCTGGGATGCAGAAGCTTAAAAAGCAGTCGATTGGTTGATCTGAGCTTTCCCTGAGAAGTTACAGCAAAGAGTATATCAGAATTGGCAAAAGAACTCAATTTAGCCAGGGACTGAAAATTTGGAACCAGAACTCAAATTCGAATGAGAAACACATATTGGATGTTGTCTGGGATGCAGAAGCTGAAAAAGCAGTCGATTGGTTGATCTGAGCTTTCCCTGAGAAGTTACAGCAAAGTGTATCTCAGAATTGGCAAAAGAACTCAATTTAGACAGGAACTGCAAATTTTGATCCAGAGCTCAACTTCGAACGAGAAACACATATTGGATGCTGTCTGGGATGCAGAAGCTGAAAAAGCAGTCGATTGGTTGATCTGAGCTTTCCCTGAGAAGTTACAGCAAAGTGTATCTCAGAATTGGCAAAAGAACTCAATTTAGACAGGAACTGCAAATTTGGATCCAGAGCTCAAATTCTAACGTGAAACACATATTGGATGCTATCTGGGATGCAGAAGCTGAAAAAGCAGTCGATTAGTTGATCTGAGCTTTCCCTGAGAAGGTACAGCAAAGTGTATCTCAGAATTGGCAAAAGAACTCAATTTAGCCAGGGACTGCAAATTTTGATCCAGAGCTCAACTTCGAACGAGAAACACATATTGGATGCTGTCTGGGATGCAGAAGCTTAAAAAGCAGCCGATTGGTTGATCTGAGCTTTCCCTGAGAAGTTACAGCAAAGTGTATCTCAGAATTGGCAAAAGAACTCAATTTAGACAGGAACTGCAAATTTGGATCCAGAGCTCAAATTCAAACGAGAAACACATATTGGATGCTGTCTGGGATGCAGAAGCTGAAAAAGCAGTCGATTAGTTGATCTGAGCTTTCCCTGAGAAGTTACAGCAAAGTGTATCTCAGAATTGGCAAAAGAACTCAATTTAGCCAGGGACTGCAACTTTGGATCCAGAGCTCAAATTCAAACGAGAAACACATATTGGATGCTGTCTGGGATGCAGAAGCTGAAAAAGCAGTCGATTAGTTGATCTGAGCTTTCCCTGAGAAGTTACAGCAAAGTGTTATCTCAGAATTGGCAAAAGAACTCAATTTAGACAGGAACTGCAAATTTGGATCCAGAGCTCAACTTCGAACGAGAAACACATATTGGATGCTGTCTGGGATGCAGAAGCTGAAAAAGCAGTCGATTGGTTGATCTGAGCTTTCCCTGAGAATTTACAGCAAAGTGTATCTCAGAATTGGCAAAAGAACTTAATTTAGCCGGGGACTGCAAATTTGGATCCAGAGCTCAACTTTGAACGAGAAACACATATTGGATGCTGTCTGGGATGCAGAAGCTTAAAAAGCAGTCGGTTGGTTGATCTGAGCTTTCCCTGAGAAGTTACAGCAAAGAGTATATCAGAATTGGCAAAAGAACTCAATTTAGCCAGGGACTGCAAATTTGGATCCAGAGCTCAACTTTGAACGAGAAACACATATTGGATGCTGTCTGGGATGCAGAAGCTGAAAAAGCAGTCGATTGGTTGATCTGAGCTTTCCCTGAGAAGTTACAGCAAAGTGTATCTCAGAATTGGCAAAAGAACTCAATTTAGACAGGAACTGCAACTTTGGATCCAGAGCTCAAATTCAAAAGAGAAAGACATATTGGATGCTGTCTGGGATGCAGAAGCTGAAAAAGCAGTCGATTGGTTGATCTGAGCTTTCCCTGAGAATTTACACCAAATTTGCAGTCCCGGCTAAATTGAGTTCTTTTGCCAATTCTGAGATACACTTTGCTGTAAATTCTCAGGGAAAGCTCAGATCAACCAATCGACTGCTTTTTCAGCTTCTGCATCTCAGGCAGCATCCAATATGTGTTTCTCTTTTGAATTTGAGCTCTGGACTGTAAATTTGGATCCAGAGCTCAAATTCAAACGAGAAACACCTATTGGATGCTGTCTAGGATGCAGAAGCTTAAAAAGCAGCCGATTGGTTGATCTGAGCTTTCCCTGAGAATTTACAGCAAAGTGTATCTCAGAATTGGCAAAAGAACTCAATTTAGCCAGGGACTGCAAATTTGGATGCAGAGCTCAAATTCGAATGAGAAACACATATTGGATGCTGCCTGAGATGCAGAAGCTGAAAAAGCAGTCGATTGGTTGATCTGAGCTTTCCCTGAGAAGTTACAGCAAAGTGTATCTCAGAATTGGCAAAAGAACTCAATTTAGACAGGAACTGCAACTTTGGATCCAGAGCTCAAATTCAAACGAGAAACACATATTGGATGCTGTCTGGGATGCAGAAGCTGAAAAAGCAGTCGATTAGTTGATCTGAGCTTTCCCTGAGAAGTTACTGCAAAGTGTATCTCAGAATTGGCAAAAGAACTCAATTTAGCCAGGGACTGCAACTTTGGATCCAGAGCTCAAATTCAAACGAGAAACACATATTGGATGCTGTCTGGGATGCAGAAGCTGAAAAAGCAGTCGATTAGTTGATCTGAGCTTTCCCTGAGAAGTTACTGCAAAGTGTATCTCAGAATTGGCAAAAGAACTCAATTTAGCCAGGGACTGCAACTTTGGATCCAGAGCTCAAATTCAAACGAGAAACACATATTGGATGCTGTCTGGGATGCAGAAGCTGAAAAAGCAGTCGATTAGTTGATCTGAGCTTTCCCTGAGAAGTTACAGCAAAGTGTTATCTCAGAATTGGCAAAAGAACTCAATTTAGACAGGAACAGCAAATTTGGATCCAGAGCTCAAATTCGAACATGAAACACATATTGGATGCTGTCTGGGATGCAGAAGCTGAAAAAGCAGTCGATTGGTTGATCTGAGCTTTCC
>JBDLLF010000056.1:0-125000 GCA_039707465.1 Rhabdophis nuchalis
CTACCTACTTACCTATCAACCTACTGTATTTTCTTTCTCTCTCTCTATCCCTCTACCTACCTACCTACTGTATTTTTCCTTCTCTCCCTCTCACCCTCTACCTACCTACTTACATATCTACCTACTGTATTTCTCCCTCTCCCTCTCTCCCTCTACCTACCTACCTACTGTATTTCTCCCTCTCTCCCTCTACTTACCTACCTACCTACCTACGTACCTACCTACCTACCTACTTTATTTTTCCTTCTCTCTCTCACCCTCTACCTACAAATCTACCTACTGTATTTAACCCTCTCTCTCTATGCCTCTACCTACCTACCTACCTACCTACCTATGTACCTACCTACCTACTTACCTACCTACCTACCTACCTACTGTATTTCTCCTTCTCCCTCGCTCCCTCTACCTACCTACCTACCTACCTACCTACCTACTGTATTTTTCCTTCTCTCTCTCTCCCACTACCTACCAACCTACCTACTGTATTTAACCCTCTCTCTCTCTATGCCTCTACCTACCTACCTACCTACCTACCTACCTACCTACCTACCTACCTACCTACCTACCTAAGTACCTACCTACCTACCTACCTACCTGCCTACTGTATTTCTCCCTCTCCCTCTCTATCCCTCCAACTACCTACTGTATTTCTCCCTCTCTCCCACTACCTACCTTCCTACTGTATTATTCAATCTCCCTCTCTCCCTCTACCTACCTACCTACCTACCTACCCACCTACTGTATTTCTCCCTCTTTCCCACTCTCCCTCTCCCTACCTACCTACCTACCTACCTACCTACCTACCTTCCTACTGTAGTTCTCCCTCTCCCTCTCTCCCTCTACCTACGTACTGTATTTCTCCCTCTCTCCCTCTACCTACCTACCAACCTATTGTATTTTTCCTTCTCTCTCTACCTCTACCTATCTACCTACTGTATTTCTCCCTGTCCCCTCTCTCCCTCTACCTACCTACCTACCTACTGTATTTCTCCCTCTCCCTCTCTCTCCCTCTACCTACCTACCTACCTACCTACCTACCTACCTACCTACCTACCTACCTACCTACCTACCTACTGTATTTCTCCCTCTCTCCCTCTACCTACCTACCTACCTACCTACCTACCTACCTACCTACCTACCTACCTACCTACCTATTGTATTTCTCCCTCACCCTCTCTATCCCTCTACCTACCTACCTACTGTATTTCTCCCTCGCTCCCTCTACTTACCTACCTACCTACCTACCTACGTACCTACCTACCTACCTACATTATTTTTCCTTCTCTCTCTCACCCTCTACCTACAAATCTACCTACTGTATTTAACCCTCTCTCTCTATGCCTCTACTTACCTACCTACCTACCTACCTACCTACCAATCTACCTACCTACCTACTTACCTACCTACCTACCTACCTACCTACCTACCTACCTACCTACCTACCTACCTACTGTATTTCTCCTTCTCCCTCGCTCCCTCTACCTACCTACCTACCCACCTACCTACCTACTGTATTTTTCCTTCTCTCTCCTCCCACTACCTACCAACCTACCTACTGTATTTAACCCTCTCTCTCTCTATGCCTCTACCTACCTACCTACCTACCTACCTACCTAAGTACCTACCTACCTACCTGCCTACTGTATTTCTCCCTCTCCATCTCTATCCCTCCAACTACCTACTGTATTTCTCCCTCTCCCACTACCTACCTTCCTACTGTATTTCTCAATCTCCCTCTCTCCCCCTACCTACCTACCTACCTACCTACCTACTGTATTCCTCACTCTCTCACTCTACCTCCCTACCTACATACCTACCTACTGTATTTCTCCCTCTCTCCCTCTACCTACCTACCAACCTATTGTATTTTTCCTTCTCTCTCTACCTCTACCTATCTACCTACTGTATTTCTCCCTGTCCCTCTCTCCCTCTACCTACCTAACTACCTACTGTATTTCTCCCTCTCCCACTCTCTCCCTCTACCTACCTACCTACCTACCTACCTACCTACCTATTGTATTTCTCAGTCTCCCTCTCTTCCTCTACCTACCTACCTATATACATACCTACCTACCTACTGTATTTCTCCCTCTCTCCATCTACCTACCTACCTACCTACCTATTGTATTTTTCCTCTCTCCCTCTACCTACCTACTTACCTATCAACCTACTGTATTTTTCTTTCTCTCTCTCTATCCCTCTACCTACCTACCTACTGTATTTTTCCTTCTCTCCCTCTCACCCTCTACCTACCTACTTACATATCTACCTACTGTATTTCTCCCTCTCCCTCTCTCCCTCTACCTACCTACCTACTGTATTTCTCCCTCTCTCCCTCTACTTACCTACCTACCTACCTACGTACCTACCTACCTACCTACTTTATTTTTCCTTCTCTCTCTCACCCTCTACCTACAAATCTACCTACTGTATTTAACCCTCTCTCTCTATGCCTCTACCTACCTACCTACCTACCTACCTATGTACCTGCCTACCTACTTACCTACCTACCTACCTACCTACCTACTGTATTTCTCCTTCTCCCTCGCTCCCTCTACCTACCTACCTACCTACCTACCTACCTACCTACCTACTGTATTTTTCCTTCTCTCTCTCTCCCACTACCTACCAACCTACCTACTGTATTTAACCCTCTCTCTCTCTATGCCTCTACCTACCTACCTACCTACCTACCTACCTACCTACCTACCTACCTAAGTACCTACCTACCTACCTACCTACCTGCCTACTGTATTTCTCCCTCTCCCTCTCTATCCCTCCAACTACCTACTGTATTTCTCCCTCTCTCCCACTACCTACCTTCCTACTGTATTATTCAATCTCCCTCTCTCCCTCTACCTACCTACCTACCTACCTACCCACCTACTGTATTTCTCCCTCTTTCCCACTCTCCCTCTCCCTACCTACCTACCTACCTACCTACCTTCCTACTGTATTTCTCCCTCTCCCTCTCTCCCTCTACCTACGTACTGTATTTCTCCCTCTCTCCCTCTACCTACCTACCAACCTATTGTATTTTTCCTTCTCTCTCTACCTCTACCTATCTACCTACTGTATTTCTCCCTGTCCCTCTCTCGCTCTACCTACCTACCTACCTACTGTATTTCTCCCTCTCCCTCTCTCTCCCTCTACCTACCTACCTACCTACCTACCTACCTACCTACCTACCTACCTACCTACCTACCTACCTACCTACTGTATTTCTCCCTCTCTCCCTCTACCTACCTACCTACCTACCTACCTACCTACCTACCTACCTACCTACCTACCTACCTACCTATTGTATTTCTCCCTCACCCTCTCTATCCCTCTACCTACCTACCTACTGTATTTCTCCCTCGCTCCCTCTACTTACCTACCTACCTACCTACCTACGTACCTACCTACCTACCTACTTTATTTTTCCTTCTCTCTCTCACCCTCTACCTACAAATCTACCTACTGTATTTAACCCTCTCTCTCTATGCCTCTACTTACCTACCTACCTACCTACCTACCTACCTACCTACCTACCAATCTACCTACCTACCTACTTACCTACCTACCTACCTACCTAACTACCTACCTACCTACCTACTGTATTTCTCCTTCTCCCTCGCTCCCTCTACCTACCTACCTACCCACCTACCTACCTACTGTATTTTTCCTTCTCTCTCTCTCCCACTACCTACCAACCTACCTACTGTATTTAACCCTCTCTCTCTCTCTATGCCTCTACCTACCTACCTACCTACCTACCTACCTAAGTACCTACCTACCTATCTGCCTACTGTATTTCTCCCTCTCCATCTCTATCCCTCCAACTACCTACTGTATTTCTCCCTCTCCCACTACCTACCTTCCTACTGTATTTCTCAATCTCCCTCTCTCCCCCTACCTACCTACCTACCTACCTACCTACCTACTGTATTCCTCACTCTCTCACTCTACCTCCCTACCTACATACCTACCTACTGTATTTCTCCCTCTCTCCCTCTACCTACCTACCAACCTATTGTATTTTTCCTTCTCTCTCTACCTCTACCTATCTACCTACTGTATTTCTCCCTGTCCCTCTCTCCCTCTACCTACCTAACTACCTACTGTATTTCTCCCTCTCCCACTCTCTCCCTCTACCTACCTACCTACCTACCTACCTACCTACCTACCTACCTACCTACCTACCTACCTACCTACTGTATTTCTCCCTCTCTCCCTCTCCCTACCTACCTACCTACCTACCTACCTACCTACCTACCTACCTACCTACCTACCTATTGTATTTCTCCCTCACCCTCTCTATCCCTCTACCTACCTACCTACTGTATTTCTCCCTCTATCCCTCTACCTACCTACCAACCTACTGTATTTCTCCCTCTATCCCACTCTCCCTCTACCTACCTACCTACCTACCTACCTACCTACCTACCTACCTACCTACTTACCTACCTACCTACCTACCTACCTACCTACCTACCTACCTACCTACCTACTGTATTTCTCCTTCTCCCTCGCTCCCTCTACCTACCTACCTACCCACCTACCTACCTACTGTATTTTTCCTTCTCTCTCTCTCCCACTACCTACCAACCTACCTACTGTATTTAACCCTCTCTCTCTCTATGCCTCTACCTACCTACCTACCTACCTACCTACCTACCTACCTACCTAAGTACCTACCTACCTACCTGCCTACTGTATTTCTCCCTCTCCATCTCTATCCCTCCAACTACCTACTGTATTTCTCCCTCTCCCACTACCTACCTTCCTACTGTATTTCTCAATCTCCCTCTCTCCCCCTACCTACCTACCTACCTACCTACCTACCTACCTACCTACTGTATTCCTCACTCTCTCACTCTACCTCCCTACCTACATACCTACCTACTGTATTTCTCCCTCTCTCCCTCTACCTACCTACCAACCTATTGTATTTTTCCTTCTCTCTCTACCTCTACCTATCTACCTACTGTATTTCTCCCTGTCCCTCTCTCCCTCTACCTACCTAACTACCTACTGTATTTCTCCCTCTCCCACTCTCTCCCTCTACCTACCTACCTACCTACCTACCTACCTACCTACCTACCTACCTACCTACCTACCTACCTACCTACCTATTGTATTTCTCAGTCTCCCTCTCTTCCTCTACCTACCTACCTATATACATACCTACCTACCTACTGTATTTCTCCCTCTCTCCATCTACCTACCTACCTACCTACCTATTGTATTTTTCCTCTCTCCCTCTACCTACCTACTTACCTATCAACCTACTGTATTTTTCTTTCTCTCTCTCTATCCCTCTACCTACCTACCTACTGTATTTTTCCTTCTCTCCCTCTCACCCTCTACCTACCTACTTACATATCTACCTACTGTATTTCTCCCTCTCCCTCTCTCCCTCTACCTACCTACCTACTGTATTTCTCCCTCTCTCCCTCTACTTACCTACCTACCTACCTACGTACCTACCTACCTACCTACTTTATTTTTCCTTCTCTCTCTCACCCTCTACCTACAAATCTACCTACTGTATTTAACCCTCTCTCTCTATGCCTCTACCTACCTACCTACCTACCTACCTATGTACCTACCTACCTACTTACCTACCTACCTACCTACCTACTGTATTTCTCCTTCTCCCTCGCTCCCTCTACCTACCTACCTACCTACCTACCTACCTACTGTATTTTTCCTTCTCTCTCTCTCCCACTACCTACCAACCTACCTACTGTATTTAACCCTCTCTCTCTCTATGCCTCTACCTACCTACCTACCTACCTACCTACCTACCTACCTACCTACCTACCTACCTACCTACCTACCTACCTAAGTACCTACCTACCTACCTACCTGCCTACTGTATTTCTCCCTCTCCCTCTCTATCCCTCCAACTACCTACTGTATTTCTCCCTCTCTCCCCACTACCTACCTTCCTACTGTATTATTCAATCTCCCTCTCTCCCTCTACCTACCTACCTACCTACCTACCCACCTACTGTATTTCTCCCTCTTTCCCACTCTCCCTCTCCCTACCTACCTACCTACCTACCTACCTACCTACCTTCCTACTGTAGTTCTCCCTCTCCCTCTCTCCCTCTACCTACGTACTGTATTTCTCCCTCTCTCCCTCTACCTACCTACCAACCTATTGTATTTTTCCTTCTCTCTCTACCTCTACCTATCTACCTACTGTATTTCTCCCTGTCCCTCTCTCCCTCTACCTACCTACCTACCTACTGTATTTCTCCCTCTCCCTCTCTCTCCCTCTACCTACCTACCTACCTACCTACCTACCTACCTACCTACCTACCTACCTACCTACCTACCTACTGTATTTCTCCCTCTCTCCCTCTACCTACCTACCTACCTACCTACCTACCTACCTACCTACCTACCTACCTATTGTATTTCTCCCTCACCCTCTCTATCCCTCTACCTACCTACCTACTGTATTTCTCCCTCGCTCCCTCTACTTACCTACCTACCTACCTACCTACGTACCTACCTACCTACCTACATTATTTTTCCTTCTCTCCTACCTACCTTACACATTATTTTTCCTTCTCTCTCTCACCCTCTAACCTACAAATCTACCTACTGTATTTAACCCTCTCTCTCAATGCCTCTACTTACCTACCTACCTACCTACCTACCTACCTACCAATCCTACCTACCTACCTACTTACCTACCTACCTACCTACCTACCTACCTACCTACCTACCTACCTACCTACCTACTGTATTTCTCCTTCTCCCTCGCTCCCTCTACCTACCTACCTACCCACCTACCTACCTACTGTATTTTTCCTTCTCTCTCTCTCCCACTACCTACCAACCTACCTACTGTATTTAACCCTCTCTCTCTCTATGCCTCTACCTACCTACCTACCTACCTACCTACCTAAGTACCTACCTACCTACCTGCCTACTGTATTTCTCCCTCTCCATCTCTATCCCTCCAACTACTACTGTATTTCTCCCTCTCCCACTACCTACCTTCCTACTGTATTTCTCAATCTCCCTCTCTCCCCTACCTACCTACCTACCTACCTACCTACTGTATTCCTCACTCTCTCACTCTACCTCCCTACCTACATACCTACCTACTGTATTTCTCCCTCTCTCCCTCTACCTACCTACCAACCTATTTATTTTTCCTTCTCTCTCTACCTCTACCTATCTACCTACTGTATTTCTCCCTGTCCCTCTCTCCCTCTACCTACCTACTACCTACTGTATTTCTCCCTCTCCCACTCTCTCCCTCTACCTACCTACCTACCTACCTACCTACCTATTGTATTTCTCAGTCTCCCTTCTCTTCCTCTACCTACCTACCTATTACCTACCTACCTACTGTATTTCTCCCTCTCCATCTTCTACCTACCTACCTACCTATTGTATTTTTCTCTCTCCCCTCTACCTACCTACTACCTATCAACCTACTGTATTTTTCTTTCTCTCTCTCTATCCCTCTACCTACCTACCTACTGTATTTTTCCTTCTCTCCCTCTCACCCTCTACTACCTACTTACATATCTACCTACTGTATTTCTCTCCCTCTCCTCTCTCCCTCTACCTACCTACCTACTGTATTTCTCCCTCTCTCCCTCTACTTACCTACCTACCTACCTACGTACCTACCTACCTACCTACTTTATTTTTCCTTCTCTCTCTCACCCTCTACCTACAAATCTACCTACTGTATTTAACCCTCTCTCTCTATGCCTCTACCTACCTACCTACCTACCTACCTATGTACCTGCCTACCTACTTACCTACCTACCTACCTACCTACCTACTGTATTTCTCCTTCTCCCTCGCTCCCTCTACCTACCTACCTACCTACCTACCTACCTACCTACTGTATTTTTCCTTCTCTCTCTCTCCCACTACCTACCAACCTACCTACTGTATTTAACCCTCTCTCTCTCTATGCCTCTACCTACCTACCTACCTACCTACCTACCTACCTACCTACCTACCTACCTACCTAAGTACCTACCTACCTACCTACCTACCTGCCTACTGTATTTCTCCCTCTCCCTCTCTATCCCTCCAACTACCTACTGTATTTCTCCCTCTCTCCACTACCTACCTTCCTACTGTATTATTCAATCTCCCTCTCTCCCTCTACCTACCTACCTACCTACCTACCCACCTACTGTATTTCTCCCTCTTTCCCACTCTCCCTCTCCCTACCTACCTACCTACCTACCTACCTTCCTACTGTATTTCTCCCTCTCCCTCTCTCCCTCTACCTACGTACTGTATTTCTCCTCTCTCCCTCTACCTACCTACCACACTATTGTATTTTTCCTTCTCTTCTCTACCTCTACCTATCTACCTACTGTATTTCTCCCTGTCCCTCTCTCGCTCTACCTACCTACCTACCTACTGTATTTCTCCCTCTCCCTCTCTCTCCCTCTACCTACCTACCTACCTACCTACCTACCTACCTACCTACCTACCTACCTACCTACCTACTGTATTTCTCCCCTCTCTCCCTCTACCTACCTACCTACCTACCTACCTACCTACTGTATTTCTCCCTCTCTCCCTCTACCTACCTACCTACCTACCTACCTACCACCTACCTACCTACCTACCTACCTACCTATTGTATTTCTCCCTCACCCTCTCTATCCCTCTACCTACCTACCTACTGTATTTCTCCCTCGCTCCCTCTACTTACCTACCTACCTACCTACCGTACCTACCTACCTACCTACTTTATTTTTCCTTCTCTCTCTCACCCTCTACCTACAAATCTACCTACTGTATTTAACCCTCTCTCTCTATGCCTCTACTTACCTACCTACCTACCTACCTACCTACCTACCTACCTACCTACCAATCTACCTACCTACCTACTTACCTACCTACCTACCTACCTACCTACCTACCTACCTACTGTATTTCTCCTTCTCCCTCGCTCCCTCTACCTACCTACTACCACCTACCTACCTACTGTATTTTTCCTTCTCTCTCTCTCCCACTACCTACCAACCTACCTACTGTATTTAACCCTCTCTCTCTCTCTATGCCTCTACCTACCTACCTACCTACCTACCTACCTACCTACCTACCTACCTACCTAAGTACCTACCTACCTACCTGCCTACTGTATTTCTCCCTCTCCATCTCTATCCCTCCAACTACCTACTGTATTTCTCCCTCTCCCACTACCTACCTTCCTACTGTATTTCTCAATCTCCCTCTCTCCCCCTACCTACCTACCTACCTACCTACCTACCTACTGTATTCCTCACTCTCTCACTCTACCTCCCTACCTACATACCTACCTACTGTATTTCTCCCTCTCTCCCTCTACCTACCTACCAACCTATTGTATTTTTCCTTCTCTCTCTACCTCTACCTATCTACCTACTGTATTTCTCCCTGTCCCTCTCTCCCTCTACCTACCTAACTACCTACTGTATTTCTCCCTCTCCACTCTCTCCCTCTACCTACCTACCTACCTACCTACCTACCTACCTACCTACCTACCTACCTACTGTATTTCTCCCTCTCTCCCTCTCCCTACCTACCTACCTACCTACCTACCTACCTACCTACCTACCTACCTATTGTATTTCTCCCTCACCCTCTCTATCCCTCTACCTACCTACCTACTGTATTTCTCCCTCTATCCCTCTACCTACCTACCAACCTACTGTATTTCTCCCTCTATCCCACTCTCCCTCTACCTACCTACCTACCTACCTACCTACCTACCTACCTACCTACCTACCTACCTACCTACTGTATTTCTCACTCTCTCCCTCTCCCTCCCTCCCTCCCTCCCTCCCTACTGTATTTCTCCCTCTCTCCCTCTAACTACCTACTTACATACCTACCTACTGTATTTCTCCCTCTCTCCCTCTACTTACCTACCTACCTACCTACCTACCTACCTACCTACCTACTGTATTTTTCCTTCTCTCTCTCTCCCACTACCTACCAACCTACCTACTGTATTTAACCCTCTCTCTCTCTATGCCTCTACCTACCTACCTACCTACCTACCTACCTACCTACCTACCTACCTAAGTACCTACCTACCTACCTACCTACCTGCCTACTGTATTTCTCCCTCTCCCTCTCTATCCCTCCAACTACCTACTGTATTTCTCCCTCTCTCCCACTACCTACCTTCCTACTGTATTATTCAATCTCCCTCTCTCCCTCTACCTACCTACCTACCTCATCCACCTACTGTATTTCTCCCTCTTTCCCACTCTCCCTCTCCCTACCTACCTACCTACCTACCTACCTTCCTACTGTATTTCTCCCTCTCCCTCTCCTCCCTCTACCTACGTACTGTATTTCTCCCTCTCTCCCTCTACCTACCTACCAACCTATTGTATTTTTTCCTTCTCTCTCTACCTCTACCTATCTACCTACTGTATTTCTCCCTGTCCCTCTCTCGCTCTACCTACCTACCTACCTACTGTATTTCTCCCTCTCCCTCTCTCTTCCTCTACCTACCTACCTACCTACCTACCTACCTACCTACCTACCTACCTACCTACCTACCTACCTACTGTATTTCTCCCTCTCTCCCTCTACCTACCTACCTACCTACCTACCTACCTACCTACCTACCTACCTACCTACCTACCTACCTACCTACCTACCTATTGTATTTTCTCCCTCACCCTCTATCCCTCTACCTACCTACCTACTGTATTTCTTCCTCGCTCCCTCTACTTACCTACCTACCTACCTACCTACCTACGTACCTACTACCACCTACTTTATTTTTCCTCTCTCTCTCACCCTCTACCTACAAATCTACCTACTGTATTTAACCCTCTCTCTCTATGCCTCTACTTACCTACCTACCTACCTACCTACCTACCTACCTACCTACCAATCTACCTACCTACCTACTTACCTACCTACCTACCTACCTACCTACCTACCTACCTACCTACCTACCTACCTACCTACCTACCTACTGTATTTCTCCTTCTCCCTCGCTCCCTCTACCTACCTACCTACCCACCTACCTACCTACTGTATTTTTCCTTCTCTCTCTCTCCCACTACCTACCAACCTACCTACTGTATTTAACCCTCTCTCTCTCTCTATGCCTCTACTACCTACCTACCTACCTACCTACCTACCTACCTACCTAACTACCTACCTACCTACCTGCCTACTGTATTTCTCCCTCTCCATCTCTATCCCTCCAACTACCTACTGTATTTCTCCCTCTCCCACTACCTACCTTCCTACTGTATTTCTCAATCTCCCTCTCTCTCCCTACCTACCTACCTACCTACCTACCTACTGTATTCCTCACTCTCTCACTCTACCTCCCTACCTACATACCTACCTACTGTATTTCTCCCTCTCTCCCTCTACCTACCTACCAACCTATTGTATTTTTCCTTCTCTCTCTACCTCTACCTATCTACCTACTGTATTTCTCCCTGTCCCTCTCTCCCTCTACCTACCTAACTACCTACTGTATTTCTCCCTCTCCCACTCTCTCCCTCTACCTACCTACCTACCTACCTACCTACCTACCTACCTACCTACCTACCTACCTACCTACCTACCTACCTACCTACCTACTGTATTTCTCCCTCTCTCCCTCTCCCTACCTACCTACCTACCTACCTACCTACCTACTATTGTAGTTTCTCCCTCACCCTCTCTATCCCTCTACCTACCTACCAACTGTATTTCTCCCTCTATCCCTCTACCTACCTACCAACCTACTGTATTTCTCCCTCTATCCCACTCTCCCTCTACCTACCTACCTACCTACCTACCTACCTACCTACCTACCTACCTACCTACCTACTGTATTTCTCACTCTCTCCCTCTCCCTCCCTCCCTCCCTCCCTCCCTCCCTCCCTCCCTACTGTATTTCTCCCTCTCTCCCTCTAACTACCTACTTACATACCTACCTACTGTATTTCTCCCTCTCTCCCTCTACTTACCTACCTACCTACCTACCTACCTACCTACCTACTGTATTTTTCCTTCTCTCTCTCACCCTTCTACTACAAAACTACCTACTGTATTTAACCCTCTCTCTCTATGCCTGTTCCTACCTACCTACCTATGTACCTACCTACCTACCTACCTACCTACTGTATTTCTCCTTCTCCCTCGCTCCCTCTACCTACCTACCTACCCACCTACCTACCTACTGTATTTTTCCTTCTCTCTCTCTTCCACTACCTACCAACCTACCTACTGTATTTAACCCTTCTCTCGCTCTATGCCTCTACCTACCTACCTACCTACCTACCTACCTACCTACCTAAGTACCTACCTACCTACCTGCCTACTGTATTACTCCCTCTCCCTCTCTATCCCTCCAACTACCTACTGTATTTCTCCCTCTCTCCCACTACCTATCTTCCTACTGTATTTCTCAATCTCCCTCTCTCCCTCTACCTAGCCTACCTACCTACCTACCTACCTACCTATCACCTACCTACCTACCTACCTACCTACTGTATTCCTCACTCTGTCACTCTACCTCCCTACCTACATACCGACCTACTGTATTTCTCCCTCTCTCCCTCTACCTACCTACCAACCTATTGAATTTTTCCTTCTCTCTCTACCTCTACCTATCTACCTACTGTATTTCTCCCTGTCCCTCTCTCCCTCTACCTACCTACCTACATACCTACCTACTGTATTTTCTCCTCTCTCCCTCTACCTACCTACCAACCTATTGTATTTTTCCTTCTCTCTCTACCTCTACCTATCTACCTACTGTATTCTCCTGTCCCTCTCTCCCTCTACCTACCTAACTACCTACTGTATTTCTCCCTCTCCCTCTCTCTCCCTCTACCCTACCTACCTACCTACCTACCTACCTACATACATACCTACCTACCTACCTACCTACTGTATTTCTCCCTCTCTCCCTCTACCTACCTACCTACCTACCTACCTACCTACCTACCTACCTACCTACCTATTGTATTCTCCCTCACCCTCTCTATCCCTCTACCTTCCTACCTACTGTATTTCTCCCTCTATCCCTACCTACCTACCAACCTACTGTATTTCTCCCTCTATCCCTCTCTCCCTCTACCTACCTACCCTACCTACCTACCTACCTACCTACCTACCTACCTACCTCACCTACCTACTGTATTTTTCCTTCTCTCTCTCTTCCACTACCTACCAACCTACTACTGTATTTAACCCTCTCTCTCTCTCTATGCCTCTACCTACCTACCTACCTACCTACCTAAGTACCTACCTACCTGCCTACTGTATTTCTCCCTCTCCCTCTCTATCCCTCCAACTACCTACTGTATTTCTCCTTCTCCCTCTCTCCCTCTCCCTCCCTCCCTACCTACTGTATTTCTACCTCTCCCTACCTACCTGCCTACTGTATTTCTCCCTCTCCCTCTCTCCCTCTTACTACCTATCTTCTGTATTTCTCCCTCTACCTACCTACCTACCTACCTACCTACCTACCTACCTACCTACTGTATTTCTCCCTCTATCCCTCTACATACCTACCTACTTGCCTACCTGCTGTATTTCTCCCTCTCCCTCTCTCCCTCTACCTACCTACCTACTGTATTTTTCCCTCTCTCCCTCTACCTACCTACCTACCTACCTACCTACCTACCTACCTACCTATTGTATTTCTCCCTCTACCTAACTACCTACCTATCTACCTACTGTATTTCTCCCTCTACCTACCGACTTACCTATCTATCTACTGTATTTTTCCTTCTCTCTCTCTCTATCCCTCTACCTACCAACCTGCCTACTGTATTTCTCCCTCTCTCTCTCTATGCCTCTACCTACCTACCTACCTACCTACCTACCTACCTACCTACCTAAGTACCTACCTACCTACCTACCTACCTGCCTACTGTATTTCTCCCTCTCCCTCTCTATCCCTCCAACTACCTACTGTATTTCTCCCTCTCTCCCACTACCTACCTTCCTACTGTATTATTCAATCTCCCTCTCTCCCTCTACCTACCTACCTACCTACCTACCTACCTACCTACCTACCTACCTACCTACCTACCTACCTACCCACCTACTGTATTTCTCCCTCTTTCCCACTCTCCCTCTCCCTACCTACCTACCTACCTACCTACCTACCTACCTACCTATCTACTGTATTTCTCCCTCTCCCTCTCTCCCTCTACCTACGTACTGTATTTCTCCCTCTCTCCCTCTACCTACCTACCAACCTATTGTATTTTTCCTTCTCTCTCTACCTCTACCTATCTACCTACTGTATTTCTCCCTGTCCCTCTCTCCCTCTACCTACCTACCTACCTACTGTATTTCTCCCTCTCCCTCTCTCTCCCTCTACCTACCTACCTACCTACCTACCTACCTACCTACCTACCTACCTACCTACCTACCTACTGTATTTCTCCCTCTCTCCCTCTACCTACCTACCTACCTACCTACCTACCTACCTATTGTATTTCTCCCTCACCCTCTCTATCCCTCTACCTACCTACCTACTGTATTTCTCCCTCTATCCCTCTACCTACCTACCAACCTACTGTATTTCTCCCTCTATCCCACTCTCCCTCTACCTAGCTACCTACCTACCTACCTACCTACTGTATTTCTCACTCTCTCCCTCTCCCTCCCTCCCTCCCTCCCTCCCTACTGTATTTCTCCCTCTCTCCCTCTACCTACCTACTTACATACCTACCTACTGTATTTCTCCCTCTCTCCCTCTACTTACCTACCTACCTACCTACGTACCTACCTACCTACCTACTTTATTTTTCCTTCTCTCTCTCACCCTCTACCTACAAATCTACCTACTGTATTTAACCCTCTCTCTCTATGCCTCTACCTACCTACCTACCTACCTACCTACCTACCTACCTATGTACCTACCTACCTACTTACCTACCTACCTACCTACCTACTGTATTTCTCCTTCTCCCTCGCTCCCTCTACCTACCTACCTACCTACCTACCTACCTACTGTATTTTTCCTTCTCTCTCTCTCCCACTACCTACCAACCTACCTACTGTATTTAACCCTCTCTCTCTATGCCTCTACCTACCTACCTACCTACCTACCTACCTACCTACCTACCTACCTACTGTATTTTCCTTCTCTCTCTCTTCCACTACCTACCAACCTACCTACTGTATTTAACCCTCTCTCTCTCTCTATGCCTCTACCTACCTACCTACCTACCTACCTAAGTACCTACCTACCTGCCTACTGTATTTCTCCCTCTCCCTCTCTATCCCTCCAACTACCTACTGTATTTCTCCTTCTCCCTCTCTCCCTCTCCCTCCCTCCCTACCTACTGTATTTCTACCTCTCCCTACCTACCTGCCTACTGTATTTCTCCCTCTCTCCCTCTTACTACCTATCTTCTGTATTTCTCCCTCTACCTACCTACCTACCTACCTACCTACCTACCTACAGTATTTCTCCCTCTATCCCTCTACATACCTACCTACTTGCCTACCTGCTGTATTTCTCCCTCTCCCTCTCTCCCTCTACCTACCTACCTACTGTATTTTTCCCTCTCTCCCTCTACCTACCTACCTACCTACCTACCTACCTACCTACCTACCTACCTACCTACCTACCTAACTACCTATTGTATTTCTCCCTCTACCTAACTACCTACCTATCTACCTACTGTATTTCTCCCTCTACCTACCGACTTACCTATCTATCTACTGTATTTTTCCTTCTCTCTCTCTCTATCCCTCTACCTACCAACCTGCCTACTGTATTTCTCCCTCTCTCTCTCTATGAATCTACCTACCTACCTACCTACCTACCTACCTACCTACCTACCTAAGTACCTACCTACCTACCTACCTACCTGCCTACTGTATTTCTCCCTCTCCCTCTCTATCCCTCCAACTACCTACTGTATTTCTCCCTCTCTCCCACTACCTACCTTCCTACTGTATTATTCAATCTCCCTCTCTCCCTCTACCTACCTACCTACCTACCTACCTACCTACCTACCTACCCACCTACTGTATTTCTCCCTCTTTCCCACTCTCCCTCTCCCTACCTACCTACCTACCTACCTACCTACCTACCTATCTACTGTATTTCTCCCTCTCCCTCTCTCCCTCTACCTACGTACTGTATTTCTCCCTCTCTCCCTCTACCTACCTACCAACCTATTGTATTTTTCCTTCTCTCTCTACCTCTACCTATCTACCTACTGTATTTCTCCCTGTCCCTCTCTCCCTCTACCTACCTACCTACCTACTGTATTTCTCCCTCTCCCTCTCTCTCCCTCTACCTACCTACCTACCTACCTACCAACCTATTGTATTTTTCCTTCTCTCTCTACCTCTACCTATCTACCTACTGTATTTCTCCCTGTCCCTCTCTCCCTCTACCTACCTACCTACCTACTGTATTTCTCCCTCTCCCTCTCTCTCCCTCTACCTACCTACCTACCTACCTACCTACCTACCTACCTACCTACCTACCTACCTACCTACTGTATTTCTCCCTCTCTCCCTCTACCTACCTACCTACCTACCTACCTACCTACCTACCTATTGTATTTCTCCCTCACCCTCTCTATCCCTCTACCTACCTACCTACTGTATTTCTCCCTCTATCCCTCTACCTACCTACCAACCTACTGTATTTCTCCCTCTATCCCACTCTCCCTCTACCTACCTACCTACCTACCTACCTACCTACCTACCTACCTACCTACTGTATTTCTCACTCTCTCCCTCTCCCTCCCTCCCTCCCTCCCTCCCTACTGTATTTCTCCCCTCTCTCCCTCTACCTACCTACTTACATACCTACCTACTGTATTTCTCCCTCTCTCCCTCTACTTACCTACCTACCTACCTACGTACCTACCTACCTACCTACTTTATTTTTCCTTCTCTCTCTCACCCTCTACCTACAAATCTACCTACTGTATTTAACCCTCTCTCTCTATGCCTCTACCTACCTACCTACCTACCTACCTACCTACCTACCTACCTATGTACCTACCTACCTACTTACCTACCTACCTACCTACCTACTGTATTTCTCCTTCTCCCTCGCTCCCTCTACCTACCTACCTACCTACCTACCTACCTACTGTATTTTTCCTTCTCTCTCTCTCCCACTACCTACCAACCTACCTACTGTATTTAACCCTCTCTCTCTATGCCTCTACCTACCTACCTACCTACCTACCTACCTACCTACCTAAGTACCTACCTACCTACCTACCTACCTGCCTACTGTATTTCTCCCTCTCCCTCTCTATCCCTCCAACTAACTACTGTATTTCTCCCTCTCTCCCACTACCTACATTCCTACTGTATTATTCAATCTCCCTCTCTCCCTCTACCTACCTACCTACCTACCTACCTACCTATTGTATTTCTCAGTCTCCCTCTCTTCCTCTACCTACCTACCTATATACATACCTACCTACCTACTGTATTTCTCCCTCTCTCCATCTACCTACCTCCCTACCTACCTATTGTATTTTTCCTCTCTCCCTCTACCTACCTACTACCTATCAACCTACTGTATTTTTCTTTCTCTCTCTCTATCCCTCCTACCTACCTACCTACTGTATTTTTCCTTCTCTCCCTCTCACCCTCTACCTACCTACTTACATATCTACCTACTGTATTTCTCCCTCTCCCTCTCTCCCTCTACCTACCTACCTACTGTATTTCTCCCTCTCTCCCTCTACTTACCTACCTACCTACCTACGTACCTACCTACCTACCTACTTTATTTTTCCTTCTCTCTCTCACCCTCTACCTACAAATCTACCTACTGTATTTAACCCTCTCTCTCTCTATGCCTCTACCTACCTACCTACCTACCTACCTACCTATGTACCTACCTACCTACTTACCTACCTACCTACCTACCTACTGTATTTCTCCTTCTCCCTCGCTCCCTCTACCTACCTACCTACCTACCTACCTACCTACCTACCTACCTACCTACCTACCTACCTACCTACTGTATTTTTCCTTCTCTCTCTCTCCCACTACGTACCAACCTACCTACTGTATTTAACCCTCTCTCTCTCTATGCCTCTACCTACCTACCTACCTACCTACCTACCTACCTACCTACCTACCTACCTACCTACCTAAGTACCTACCTACCTACCTACCTACCTGCCTACTGTATTTCTCCCTCTCCCTCTCTATCCCTCCAACAACCTACTGTATTTCTCCCTCTCTCCCACTACCTACCTTCCTACTGTATTATTCAATCTCCCTCTCTCCCTCTACCTACCTACCTACCTACCTACCTACCTACCTACCTACCTACCTACCTACCTACCTACCTACCTACCCACCTACTGTATTTCTCCCTCTTTCCCACTCTCCCTCTCCCTACCTACCTACCTACCTACCTACCTACCTACCTATCTACTGTATTTCTCCCTCTCCCTCTCTCCCTCTACCTACGTACTGTATTTCTCCCTCTCTCCCTCTACCTACCTACCAACCTATTGTATTTTTCCTTCTCTCTCTACCTCTACCTATCTACCTACTGTATTTCTCCCTGTCCCTCTCTCCCTCTACCTACCTACCTACCTACTGTATTTCTCCCTCTCCCTCTCTCTTCCCTCTACCTACCTACCTACCTACCTACCTACCTATTGTATTTCTCCCTCACCCTCTCTATCCCTCTACCTACCTACCTACTGTATTTCTCCCTCTATCCCTCTACCTACCTACCAACCTACTGTATTTCTCCCTCTATCCCACTCTCCCTCTACCTACCTACCTACCTACCTACCTACCTACCTACTGTATTTCTCACTCTCTCCCTCTCCCTCCCTCCCTCCCTCCCTCCCTACTGTATTTCTCCCTCTCTCCCTCTACCTACCTACTTACATACCTACCTACTGTATTTCTCCCTCTCTCCCTCTACTTACCTACCTACCTACCTACGTACCTACCTACCTACCTACTTTATTTTTCCTTCTCTCTCTCACCCTCTACCTACAAATCTACTACTGTATTTAACCCTCTCTCTCTATGCCTCTACCTACCTACCTACCTACCTACCTACCTACCTACCTATGTACCTACCTACCTACTTACCTACCTACCTACCTACCTACGTATTTCTCCTTCTCCCTCGCTCCCTCTACCTACCGACCTACCTACCTACCTACCTACCTACCTACTGTATTTTTCCTTCTCTCTCTCTCCCACTACCTACCAACCTACCTACTGTATTTAACCCTCTCTCTCTATGCCTCTACCTACCTACCTACCTACCTACCTACCTACCTACCTACCTAAGTACCTACCTACCTACCTACCTACCTGCCTACTGTATTTCTCCCTCTCCCTCTCTATCCCTCCAACTACCTACTGTATTTCTCCCTCTCTCCCACTACCTACCTTCCTACTGTATTATTCAATCTCCCTCTCTCCCTCTACCTACCTACCTACCTACCTACCTACCTACCTACCTACCACCTACCTACCTATTGTATTTCTCAGTCTCCCTCTCTTCCTCTACCTACCTACCTATATACATACCTACCTACCTACTGTATTTCTCCCTCTCTCCATCTACCTACCTACCTACCTACCTATTGTATTTTTCCTCTCTCCCTCTCCCTACCTACTTACATATCTACCTACTGTATTTCTCCCTCTCCCTCTCTCCCTCTACCTACCTACCTACTGTATTTCTCCCTCGCTCCCTCTACTTACCTACCTACCTACCTACCTACGTACCTACCTACCTACCTACTGTATTTCTCCCTCTCCCTCTCTCCCTCTACCTACCTACCTACTGTATTTCTCCCTCTCTCCCTCTACTTACCTACCTACCTACCTACGTACCTACCTACCTACCTACTTTATTTTTCCTTCTCTCTCTCACCCTCTACCTACAAATCTACCTACTGTATTTAACCCTCTCTCTCTCTATGCCTCTACCTACCTACCTACCTACCTACCTACCTATGTACCTACCTACCTACTTACCTACCTACCTACCTACCTACTGTATTTCTCCTTCTCCCTCGCTCCCTCTACCTACCTACCTACCTACCTACCTACCTACCTACCTACCTACCTACCTACCTACCTACCTACCTACCTACTGTATTTTTCCTTCTCTCTCTCTCCCACTACGTACCAACCTACCTACTGTATTTAACCCTCTCTCTCTCTATGCCTCTACCTACCTACCTACCTACCTACCTACCTACCTACCTACCTAAGTACCTACCTACCTACCTACCTACCTGCCTACTGTATTTCTCCCTCTCCCTCTCTATCCCTCCAACAACCTACTGTATTTCTCCCTCTCTCCACTACCTACCTTCCTACTGTATTATTCAATCTCCCTCTCTCCCTCTACCTACCTACCTACCTACCTACCTACCTACCTACCTACCTACCTACCCACCTACTGTATTTCTCCCTCTTTCCCACTCTCCCTCTCCCTACCTACCTACCTACCTACCTACCTACCTACCTACCTATCTACTGTATTTCTCCCTCTCCCTCTCTCCCTCTACCTACGTACTGTATTTCTCCCTCTCTCCCTCTACCTACCTACCAACCTATTGTATTTTTCCTTCTCTCTCTACCTCTACCTATCTACCTACTGTATTTCTCCCTGTCCCTCTCTCCCTCTACCTACCTACCTACCTACTGTATTTCTCCCTCTCCCTCTCTCTCCCTCTACCTACCTACCTACCTACCTACCTACCTACCTACCTACCTACTGTATTTCTCCCTCTCTCCCTCTACCTACCTACCTACCTACCTACCTACCTACCTATTGTATTTCTCCCTCACCCTCTCTATCCCTCTACCTACCTACCTACTGTATTTCTCCCTCTATCCCTCTACCTACCTACCAACCTACTGTATTTCTCCCTGCTATCCCACTCTCCCTCTACCTACCTACCTACCTACCTACCTACCTACCTACCTACCTACCTACCTACTGTATTTCTCACTCTCTCACTCTCCCTCCCTCCCTCCCTCCCTCCCTACTGTATTTCTCCCTCTCTCCCTCTACCTACCTACTTACATACCTACCTACTGTATTTCTCCCTCTCTCCCTCTACTTACCTACCTACCTACCTACCTACGTACCTACCTACCTACCTACTTTATTTTTCCTTCTCTCTCTCACCCTCTACCTACAAATCTACCTACTGTATTTAACCCTCTCTCTCTATGCCTCTACCTACCTACCTACCTACCTACCTACCTACCTATGTACCTACCTACCTACTTACCTACCTACCTACCTACCTACTGTATTTCTCCTTCTCCCTTCGCTCCCTCTACCTACCTACCTACCTACCTACCTACCTACCTACCTACTGTATTTTTCCTTCTCTCTCTCTCCCACTACCTACCAACCTACCTACTGTATTTAACCCTCTCTCTCTATGCCTCTACCTACCTACCTACCTACCTACCTACCTACCTAAGTACCTACCTACCTACCTACCTGCCTACTGTATTTCTCCCTCTCCCTCTCTATCCCTCCAACTACCTACTGTATTTCTCCCTCTCTCCCACTACCTACCTTCCTACTGTATTATTCAATCTCCCTCTCTCCCCTCTACCTACCTACCTACCACCTACCTACCTACCTACTACCTACCTACCTATTGTATTTCTCAGTCTCCCTCTCTTCCTCTACCTACCTACCTATATACATACCTACCTACCTACTGTATTTCTCCCTCTCTCCATCTACCTACCTACCTACCTACCTATTGTATTTTTCCTCTCTCCCTCTACCTACCTACTTACCTATCAACCTACTGTATTTTTCTTTCTCTCTCTCTATCCCTCTACCTACCTACTGTATTTTTCCTTCTCTCCCTCTCACCCTCTACCTACCTACTTAAATATCTACCTACTGTATTTCTCCCTCTCCCTCTCTCCCTCTACCTACCTACCTACTGTATTTCTCCCTCTCTCCCTCTACTTACCTACCTACCTACCTACGTACCTACCTACCTACCTACTTTATTTTTCCTTCTCTCTCTCACCCTCTACCTACAAATCTACCTACTGTATTTAACCCTCTCTCTCTCTATGCCTCTACCTACATACCTACCTACCTACCTACCTACCTACCTACCTACCTACCTACCTACCTACCTATGTACCTACCTACCTACTTACCTACCTACCTACCTACCTACTGTATTTCTCCTTCTCCCTCGCTCCTCTACCTACCTACCTACCTACCTACCTACCTACCTACCTACCTACCTACTGTATTTTCCTCTCTCTCTCTCCCACTACGTACCAACCTACCTACTGTATTTAACCCTCTCTCTCTCTATGCCTCTACCTACCTACCTACCTACCTACCTACCTACCTACCTACCTACCTACCTACCTAAGTACCTACCTACCTACCTACCTACCTGCCTACTGTATTTCTCCCTCTCCTCTCTATCCCTCCAACTACCTACTGTATTTCTCCCTCTCTCCCACTACCTACCTTCCTACTGTATTATTCAATCTCCCTCTCTCCCTCTACCTACCTACCTACCTACCTACCTACCTACCTACCTACCCACCTACTGTATTTCTCCCTCTTTCCCACTCTCCCTCTCCCTACCTACCTACCTACCTACCTACCTACCTACTGTATTTCTCCCTCTCCCTCTCTCCCTCTACCTACGTACTGTATTTCTCCCTCTCTCCCTCTACCTACCTACCAACCTATTGTATTTTTCCTTCTCTCTCTACCTCTACCTATCTACCTACTGTATTTCTCCCTGTCCCTCTCTCCCTCTACCTACCTACCTACTGTATTTCTCCCTCTCCCTCTCTCTCCCTCTACCTACCTACCTACCTACCTACCTACCTACCTACCTACCTACTGTATTTCTCCCTCTCTCCCTCTACCTACCTACCTACCTACCTACCTACCTACCTACCTACCTACCTACCTATTGTATTTCTCCCTCACCCTCTCTATCCCTCTACCTACCTACCTACTGTATTTCTCCCTCTATCCCTCTACCTACCTACCAACCTGTAGCGGCAAATCTTAGCCTGCTTCAAGTCAGGCTTCTCTGAAAGGAAAACCACAGACCATAGGACTCAAAGAAAACAGGTTTATTGGCGCTCAAGAGTTCGGTGAGCCTGGGCTGCAAAGACCGAACTGCCCGGGCTACGCCCTGGCAGCGGTTCTTATACTTTTCGAAAGACAAAATAATGCAGACGGTTACATTTTGTAAAGCAGAAGTTAATACATGATAACATGACGGTTACATTTTATAAAGCAGAAAAGCAAAAGTTAATACAAAAAAGTTCTTAATATGCAGCAATCGCGTACAGGGATTGCATCATTTCATAATTGCCTTATGCCTATCTGTTCTTATTCACACCCTCGTAACTTCCCTTTTTCCTTCCTTTGAAGCAATAACTTTTATCTGTTTCAGCAAATATAATAGCCTTATGGTGCAACTTCTCTATTAAGAAAGCATTTTTGCCTGTTTCAGTTGTGACCTTTAAGACTGCAAATATTAATAACATCAGCATTTAATGAAGAAAAGAGATTTCATGCATAAAAGACACACAGGACTTAAGTACTGGACACAGGGTCCTTGGGTCAAATATGGGATTCCTAAACCGGTCTGCCACAAACCTATTGTATTTCTCCCTCTATCCCACTCTCCCTCTACCTACCTACCTACCTACCTACCTACCTACCTACCTACCTACCTACCTACCTACCTACCTACCTACCTACCTACCTACCTACTGTATTTCTCACTCTCTCCCTCTCCCTCCCTCCCTCCCTCCCTCCCTACTGTATTTCTCCCTCTCTCCCTCTACCTACCTACTTACATACCTACCTACTGTATTTCTCCCTCTCTCCCTCTACTTACCTACCTACCTACCTACCTACCTACTGTATTTTTCCTTCTCTCTCTCACCCTCTACCTACAAAACTACCTACTGTATTTAACCCTCTCTCTCTATGCCTCTACCTATCTACCTACCTACCTACCTACCTACCTACCTACCTACCTACCTATGTACCTACCTACCTACCTACCTACTGTATTTCTCCTTCTCCCTCTCTCCCTCTACCTACCTACCTTCTGTATTTTTCCCTCTCTCCCTCTACCTACCTACCTACCTACCTACCTACCTACCTATTGTATTTCTCCCTCTACCTAACTACCTACCTACCTACCTACTGTATTTCTCCCTCCCCCTCTCTATCCCTCTACCTACCTATCTACCTACTGTATTTCTCCCTCTACCTACCTACCTACCTACCTACCTATCTACCTACCTACTGTATTTTCCTTCTCTCTCTCTCTCCCTCTACCTACCGACTTACCTACCTATCTACTGTATTTTTCCTTCTCTCTCTCTCTATCCCTCTACCTACCACCTGCCTACTGTATTTCTCCCTCTCTCTCTCTTTATGCCCCTACCTACCTACCTACCTACCTACCTACCTATCTAGCTACCTACCTACCTATTGTATTTCTCAGTCTCCCTCTCTTCCTCTACCTACCTACCTATATACATACCTACCTACCTACCTACCTACTGTATTTCTCCCTCTCTCCATCTACCTACCTACCTACCTACCTACCTATTGTATTTTTCCTCTCTCCCTCTCCCTACCTACTTACATATCTACCTACTGTATTTCTCCCTCTCCCTCTCTCCCTCTACCTACCTACCTACTGTATTTCTCCCTCGCTCCCTCTACTTACCTACCTACCTACCTACCTACGTACCTACCTACCTACCTACTTTATTTTTCCTTCTCTCTCTCACCCTCTACCTACAAATCTACCTACTGTATTTAACCCTCTCTCTCTATGCCTCTACTTACCTACCTACCTACCTACCTACCTACCTACCTATGTACCTACCTACCTACTTACCTACCTACCTACCTACCTACCTACCTACCTACCTACCTACTGTATTTCTCCTTCTCCCTCGCTCCCTCTACCTACCTACCTACCCACCTACCTACCTACTGTATTTTTCCTTCTCTCTCTCTCCCACTACCTACCAACCTACCTACTGTATTTAACCCTCTCTCTCTCTCTATGCCTCTACCTACCTACCTACCTACCTACCTACCTACCTACCTACCTACCTACCTACCTAAGTACCTACCTACCTAC
Organism: Rhabdophis nuchalis; assembly: GCA_039707465.1. Classification (NCBI taxonomy): domain Eukaryota; kingdom Metazoa; phylum Chordata; class Lepidosauria; order Squamata; family Natricidae; genus Rhabdophis; species Rhabdophis nuchalis. The sequence goes on from JBDLLF010000056.1 coordinate 25,128, forward strand.
CTGCCTACTGTATTTCTCCCTCTCCCTCTCTATCCCTCCAACTACCTACTGTATTTCTCCCTCTCTCCCACTACCTACCTTCCTACTGTATTATTCAATCTCCCTCTCTCCCTCTACCTACCTACCTACCTACCTACCTACCTAAGTACCTACCTACCTACCTGCCTACTGTATTTCTCCCTCTCCATCTCTATCCCTCCAACTACCTACTGTATTTCTCCCTCTCCCACTACCTACCTTCCTACTGTATTTCTCAATCTCCCTCTCTCCCCCTACCTACCTACCTACCTACCTACCTACCTACCTACCTACCTACCTACCTACTGTATTCCTCACTCTCTCACTCTACCTCCCTACCTACATACCTACCTACTGTATTTCTCCCTCTCTCCCTCTACCTACCTACCAACCTATTGTATTTTTCCTTCTCTCTCTACCTCTACCTATCTACCTACTGTATTTCTCCCTGTCGCTCTCTCCCTCTACCTACCTAACTACCTACTGTATTTCTCCCTCTCCCACTCTCTCCCTCTACCTACCTACCTACCTACCTACCTACCTACCTACCTACCTACCTACCTACCTACCTACCTACCTACCTACTGTATTTCTCCCTCTCTCCCTCTCCCTCCCTACCTACCTACCTACCTACCTACCTACCTACCTACCTACCTACCTACCTACCTACCTACCTACCTACCTACCTACCTATTGTATTTCTCCCTCACCCTCTCTATCCCTCTACCTACCTACCTACTGTATTTCTCCCTCTATCCCTCTACCTACCTACCAACCTACTGTATTTCTCCCTCTATCCCACTCTCCCTCTACCTACCTACCTACCTACCTACCTACCTACCTACTGTATTTCTCACTCTCTCCCTCTCCCTCCCTCCCTCCCTCCCTCCCTACTGTATTTCTCCCTCTCTCCCTCTAACTACCTACTTACATACCTACCTACTGTATTTCTCCCTCTCTCCCTCTACTTACCTACCTACCTACCTACCTACCTACCTACCTACCTACTGTATTTTTCCTTCTCTCTCTCACCTTCTACCTACAAAACTACCTACTGTATTTAACCCTCTCTCTCTATGCCTCTTCCTACCTACCTACCTACCTACCTATGTACCTACCTACCTACCTACTGTATTTCTCCTTCTCCCTCGCTCCCTCTACCTACCTACCTACCCACCTACCTACCTACTGTATTTTTCCTTCTCTCTCTCTTCCACTACCTACCAACCTACCTACTGTATTTAACCCTCTCTCTCTCTCTATGCCTCTACCTACCTACCTACCTAACTACCTACCTAAGTACCTACCTACCTACCTGCCTACTGTATTACTCCCTCTCCCTCTCTATCCCTCCAACTACCTACTGTATTTCTCCCTCTCTCCCACTACCTACCTTCCTACTGTATTTCTCAATCTCCCTCTCTCCCTCTACCTACCTACCTACCTACCTACCTACCTACCTACCTACCTACCTACCTACCTACCTACCTACCTACCTACTGTATTCCTCACTCTGTCACTCTACCTCCCTACCTACATACCGACCTACTGTATTTCTCCCTCTCTCCCTCTACCTACCTACCAACCTATTGTATTTTTCCTTCTCTCTCTACCTCTACCTATCTACCTACTGTATTTCTCCCTGTCCCTCTCTCCCTCTACCTACATACCTACATACCTACCTACTGTATTTCTCCCTCTCTCCCTCTACCTACCTACCAACCTATTGTATTTTTCCTTCTCTCTCTACCTCTACCTATCTACCTACTGTATTTCTCCCTGTCCCTCTCTCCCTCTACCTACCTAACTACCTACTGTATTTCTCCCTCTCCCTCTCTCTCCCTCTACCTACCTACCAACCTATTGTATTTTTCCTTCTCTCTCTACCTCTACCTATCTACCTACTGTATTTCTCCCTGTCCCTCTCTCCCTCTACCTACCTAACTACCTACTGTATTTCTCCCTCTCCCTCTCTCTCCCTCTACCTACCTACCTACCTAACTACCTACCTAAGTACCTACCTACCTACCTGCCTACTGTATTACTCCCTCTCCCTCTCTATCCCTCCAACTACCTAGTGTATTTCTCCCTCTCTCCCACTACCTACCTTCCTACTGTATTTCTCAATCTCCCTCTCTCCCTCTACCTACCTACCTACCTACCTACCTACCTACCTACCTACCTACCTACCTACTGTATTCCTCACTCTGTCACTCTACCTCCCTACCTACATACCGACCTACTGTATTTCTCCCTCTCTCCCTCTACCTACCTACCAACCTATTGTATTTTTCCTTCTCTCTCTACCTCTACCTATCTACCTACTGTATTTCTCCCTGTCCCTCTCTCCCTCTACCTACCTACCTACATACCTACCTACTGTATTTCTCCCTCTCTCCCTCTACCTACCTACCAACCTATTGTATTTTTCCTTCTCTCTCTACCTCTACCTATCTACCTACTGTATTTCTCCCTGTCCCTCTCTCCCTCTACCTACCTAACTACCTACTGTATTTCTCCCTCTCCCTCTCTCTCCCTCTACCTACCTACCAACCTATTGTATTTTTCCTTCTCTCTCTACCTCTACCTATCTACCTACTGTATTTCTCCCTGTCCCTCTCTCCCTCTACCTACCTAACTACCTACTGTATTTCTCCCTCTCCCTCTCTCTCCCTCTACCTACCTACCTACCTACCTACCTACATACCTACATACCTACCTACCTACCTACTGTATTTCTCCCTCTCTCCCTCTACCTACCTACCTACCTACCTACCTACCTACCTACCTACCTACCTATTGTATTTCTCCCTCACCCTCTCTATCCCTCTACCTACCTACCTACTGTATTTCTCCCTCTATCCCTCTACCTACCTACCAACCTACTGTATTTCTCCCTCTATCCCACTCTCCCTCTACCTACCTACCTACCTACCTACCTACCTACCTACCTACCTACTGTATTTTTCCTTCTCTCTCTCTTCCACTACCTACCAACCTACCTACTGTATTTAACCCTCTCTCTCTCTCTATGCCTCTACCTACCTACCTACCTACCTACCTAAGTACCTACCTACCTGCCTACTATATTTCTCCCTCTCCCTCTCTATCCCTCCAACTACCTACTGTATTTCTCCTTCTCCCTCTCTCCCTCTCCCTCCCTCCCTACCTACTGTATTTCTACCTCTCCCTACCTACCTGCCTACTGTATTTCTCCCTCTCCCTCTCTCCCTCTTACTACCTATCTTCTGTATTTCTCCCTCTACCTACCTACCTACCTACCTACCTACCTACTGTATTTCTCCCTCTATCCCTCTACATACCTACCTACTTGCCTACCTGCTGTATTTCTCCCTCTCCCTCTCTCCCTCTACCTACCTACCTACTGTATTTTTCCCTCTCTCCCTCTACCTACCTACCTACCTACCTACCTACCTACCTACCTACCTACCTACCTATTGTATTTCTCCCTCTACCTAACTACCTACCTATCTACCTACTGTATTTCTCCCTCTACCTACCGACTTACCTACCTATCTACTGTATTTTTCCTTCTCTCTCTCTCTATCCCACTACCTACCAACCTGCCTACTGTATTTCTCCCTCTCTCTCTCTTTATGCCCCTACCTACCTACCTACCTACCTACCTACCTACCTACCTACCTACCTACCTAGCTACCTACCTATTGTATTTCTCAGTCTCCCTCTCTTCCTCTACCTACCTACCTATATACATACCTACCTACCTACTGTATTTCTCCCTCTCTCCATCTACCTACCTACCTACCTACCTACCTATTGTATTTTTCCTCTCTCCCTCTACCTACCTACTTACCTATCAACCTACTGTATTTATTTTTTTATATTGAAAAAGTTTTATTGGTTTTACAGTTTTTCAATAGGGTGGGGTAAGGGATACAAAGAAATTTTGAGAGCATTCACGTCAAAGTCGTCGGCCCTTCCGGGACATCAAAATAGATCATTAACAAAAAACATTTTTCATATACTACAAAGTGAAAGCAAGTACATATTTCTAAGTTCTCAGTTCTATGCTGTCAGTCATTTACAAAAATCCAGAAACACATGTTATACAATATTACTCAGAAAATCAAGGCAAAGTTATTTTTTAGATCTAAGTCTCTTGGCAATTGTATCTTCTATCTCTCCTTCCAGGCCCCCAGCGGGCGGGGCCGTGGCCCCTCCTGTCCCCCCCTGGATCTTCCCCCAGGACAGAATAATGTTTTTTAAGAAAGGCTTCCGCCTCTGCAACTGTTTTAATCCTCACTCTTCCTCCTTCCCAGAACACCAGCATCCCTTCGGGCGTCACCCACCTGAACCAGATCCCGTAATCAAACAATTTTTTAGACAAGAAGGAAAATTTCCTTCTTGCTTCTCTAATCTTTCTTGGGATCTGATTCAGGATGGCAACCTCCTTTTGTTGGTAAATTAACGGACCTCCTCTTTGCACTTTCAAGATTTCCTCTCTGGTTGACCTTCTAACAAATTTAACATGTATCTCTCTGGGTACTTCATTTATCCTGGCATATGCAGAGTTTATTCTGTAGGCTAGGTCAATGTCCCCCCTGATCTCATCCTTAGGTTTATGTAAATAGTCTGCTATAATTGTGCTCATGAGTTCAGGGAGACATTCACCAGATTCCTCAGAAACATTCTGAAATCTCAAAAAATATGTCATCCTTTCCATATCAATCCTAGACACATGCCCATTTATTTCCACAACCTCATTAGTAACATTTTTAATCTCTCCCTTAACCCCCACCAGCCCCCCTTCCAACTCTTCATTCTTCTGTGTGTTCTCCAGCATTTGTTTCCGTGTGTCCAATAGTTCCTTTTTAAAGTTGATATTTTCTTCTCTCTGGGCCTTGATTTCTTGTACCAAAGTTAGTATAACAGATTCAAGAGAAGCCATCCTTAATTCCAAGCTTGCCAGTGCTGATTCTTGTGCCATGATTAACTGTTAAAGTCAATGCCACTAAAATGGCGTTTTTTGGGTGGGGCTGTTGAGGCAAATCAGGAGCCAAAAGTTCAAATCAGGATTGTAAAGTTCAGGAACCAAGAGAGAAACAGTTTTCCAGATCAATAATTATAATAACGAAGGCACTCCAGAAAAGAGATCACAAATCCAAAAAAAAAATTTCTTCTTTAGTAACAAGAGGAAGTCCAAATCACAAAGAGACGCTGGGAATTTTTCATAAGTAAAATAGTCATTCAGGGACAAAGAGAAGCCATCTTCCACCGCCCAAGCTCAAAGTCAGAAGGAGAGAGTAGTAAAAAAAATTGTTTCAAGCCAACCAGACCTAGAAACTTTGTTGCAAGGCAAACCGCAGATCACTTTCCCTTGTTGCAAACAATCCGGATTGAAGATATCCGCTTCCTCGCAGCGAGGAGCCATTTTCAAGTGCCGCTTTAAATCCGAGGGGGGGTTTAACAAGCAAGCACCCCCCTCCAAGTTCTTTCAGCCAGGCTGACAGCAAAGAAAAAAAAAGTTTTAAATCACTCACTCTCCCCCTCGCAGCCGAAGCCCCGGGAAGCCTTCCGACTCAGCCGATCAGATCTCTCCATGTTCGTGAACGATGCCGTCTTCCTTTGGCGAAGGGAAAACCCCCCGCAGCATGTCCTCCTCCACCTGAGCCGAAGACAAGGGTCGCTTCCCCACTGCCGTGGGGGGGAGCAACCCAGGCAAGCCGGCCCTACGGGAGACCCCCAAAAACGGGGCGTCTCGCCCCCGTGGGGGGGCAGGAAAAGAAACAAAGCGGCGAGCGAGCCCTAGTATTTCTCCCTCTCTCCCTCTACTTACCTACCTACCTACGTACCTACCTACCTACCTACCTACTTTATTTTTCCTTCTCTCTCTCACCCTCTACCTACAAAACTACCTACTGTATTTAACCCTCTCTCTCTATGCCTCTACCTACCTAGCTACCTACCTACCTACCTACCTACCTATGTACCTACCTACCTACTTACCTACCTACTGTATTTCTCCTTCTCCCTCGCTCCCTCTACCTACCTACCTACCCACCTACCTACCTACTGTATTTTTCCTTCTCTCTCTCTCCCACTACCTACCAACCTACCTACTGTATTTAACCCTCTCTCTCTATGCCTCTACCTACCTACCTACCTACCAACCTACCTACCTACCTACCTACCTACCTACCTACCTACCTACCTAAGTACCTACCTACCTACCTACCTGCCTACTGTATTTCTCCCTCTCCCTCTCTATCCCTCCAACTACCTACTGTATTTCTCCCTCTCTCCCACTACCTACCTACCTACCTACCTACCTACCTACCTACCTACTTACCTACCTACCTACCTACCTACCTACCTACCTACCTACCTACCTACCTACCTACCTACCTACCCACCTACTGTATTTCTCCCTCTTTCCCACTCTCCCTCTACCTACCTACCTACCTACCTACCTACCTACCTACCTACCTACCTACTGTATTCCTCACTCTCTCACCCTACCTCCCTACCTACATACCTACCTACTGTATTTCTCCCTCTCTCCCTCTACCTACCTACCAACCTATTGTATTTTTCCTTCTCTCTCTACCTCTACCTATCTATCTACTGTATTTCTCCCTGTCCCTCTCTCCCTCTACCTACCTAACTACCTACTGTATTTCTCCCTCTAACTCTCTCTCCCTCTACCTACCTACCTACCTACCTACCTACCTACCTACCTACCTACCTACCTACCTACTGTATTTCTCCCTCTCTCCCTCTACCTACCTACCTACCTACCTACCTACCTACCTACCTACCTACCTATTGTATTTCTCCCTCACCCTCTCTATCCCTCTACCTACCTACCTACTGTATTTCTCCCTCTATCCCTCTACCTACCTACCAACCTACTGTATTTCTCCCTCTATCCCACTCTCCCTCTACCTACCTACCTACCTACCTACCTACCTACCTACCTACCTACCTACCTACCTACCTACCTACCTACCTACTGTATTTCTCACTCTCTCCCTCTACCTCCCTCCCTCCCTCCCTCCCTACTGTATTTCTCCCTCTCTCCCTCTACCTACCTACTTACATACCTACCTACTGTATTTCTCCCTCTCTCCCTCTACTTACCTACCTACCTATCTACCTACCTACTGTATTTTTCCTTCTCTCTCTCACCCTCTACCTACAAAACTACCTACTGTATTTAACCCTCTCTCTCTATGCCTCTACCTACCTACCTACCTACCTACCTACCTACCTACCTACCTATGTACCTACCTACCTACCTACCTACCTACCTACTGTATTTCTCCTTCTCCCTCGCTCCCTCTACCTACCTACCTACCCACCTACCTACCTACTGTATTTTTCCTTCTCTCTCTCTCCCACTACCTACCAACCTACCTACTGTATTTAACCCTCTCTCTCTCTATGCCTCTACCTACCTACCTACCTACCTACCTACCTACCTACCTACCTACCTACCTAAGTACCTACCTACCTACCTGCCTACTGTATTTCTCCCTCTCCCTCTCTATCCCTCCAACTACCTACTGTATTTCTCCCTCTCTCCCACTACCTACCTTCCTACTGTATTTCTCAATCTCCCTCTCTCCCTCTACCTACCTACCTACCTACCTACCTACCTACCTACCTACCTACCTACCTACCTACTGTATTCCTCACTCTCTCACTCTACCTCCCTACCTACATACCTACCTACTGTATTTCTCCCTCTCTCCCTCTACCTACCTACCAACCTATTGTATTTTTCCTTCTCTCTCTACCTCTACCTATCTACCTACTGTATTTCTCCCTGTCCCTCTCTCCCTCTACCTACCTAACTACCTACTGTATTTCTCCCTCTCCCTCTCTCTCCCTCTACCTACCTACCTACCTACCTACCTACCTACCTACCTACCTACCTACTGTATTTCTCCCTCTCTCCCTCTACCTACCTACCTACCTACCTATTGTATTTCTCCCTCACCCTCTCTATCCCTCTACCTACCTACCTACTGTATTTCTCCCTCTATCCCTCTACCTACCTACCAACCTACTGTATTTCTCCCTCTATCCCACTCTCCCTCTACCTACCTACCTACCTACCTACCTACCTACCTACCTACCTACCTACCTACCTACCTACCTACCTACTGTATTTCTCACTCTCTCCCTCTACCTCCCTCCCTACCTCCCTACCTACGTACTGTATTTCTCCCTCTCTCCCTCTACCCTCTACCTACCTACCAACCTACTGTATTTCTCCCTCTATCCCACTCTCCCTCTACCTACCTACCTACCTACCTACCTACCTACCTACCTACCTACCTACCCACCTACCTACCTACTGTATTTTTCCTTCTCTCTCTCTCCCACTACCTACCAACCTACCTACTGTATTTAACCCTCTCTCTCTATGCCTCTACCTACCTACCTACCTACCTACCTACCTACCTACCTACTGTATTTCTCCCTCTCTCCCTCTACCTACCTACCTACCTACCTACCTACCTACCTACCTACCTACCTACCTACCTACCTACCTACCTATTGTATTTCTCCCTCACCCTCTCTATCCCTCTACCTACCTACCTACTGTATTTCTCCCTCTATCCCTCTACCTACCTACCAACCTACTGTATTTCTCCCTCTATCCCACTCTCCCTCTACCTACCTACCTACCTACCTACCTACCTACCTACCTACCTACCTACCTACCTACCTACCTACCTACCTACCTACCTACCTACCTACTGTATTTCTCACTCTCTCCCTCTACCTCCCTACCTACCTCCCTACCTACGTACTGTATTTCTCCCTCTCTCCCTCTACCTACCTACCAACCTATTGTATTTTTCCTTCTCTCTCTATGCCTCTACCTACCTACCTACATACCTATTGTATTTCTCCTTCTCCCTCGCTCCCTCTACCTACCTACCTACCCACCTACCTACCTACTGTATTTCTCCTTCTCCCTCGCTCCCTCTACCTACCTACCTACCCACCTACCTACCTACTGTATTTTTCCTTCTCTCTCTCTCCCACTACCTACCAACCTACCTACTGTATTTAACCCTCTCTCTCTCTATGCCTCTACCTACCTACCTACCTACCTACCTACCTACCTACCTACCTAAGTACCTACCTACCTACCTGCCTACTGTATTTCTCCCTCTCCATCTCTATCCCTCCAACAACCTACTGTATTTCTCCCTCTCCCACTACCTACCTTCCTACTGTATTTCTCAATCTCCCTCTCTCCCCCTACCTACCTACCTACCTACCTACCTACCTACCTACCTACCTACCTACCTACCTACCTACCTACCTACTGTATTCCTCACTCTCTCACTCTACCTCCCTACCTACATACCTACCTACTGTATTTCTCCCTCTCCCTCTCTCTCCCTCTACCTACCTACCTACTTACCTACCTACCTACCTACCTACCTACCTACTGTATTTTTCCTTCTCTCTCTCACCCTCTACCTACAAAACTACCTCTCTCTCTCCCTCTACCTACCTACCAACCTACTGTATTTTTCCCTCTATCCCACTCTCCCTCTACCTACCTACCTACCTACCTACCTACCTACCTACCTACTGTATTTCTCACTCTCTCCCTCTCCCTCCCTCCCTCCCTCCCTACCTACCTACCTACTGTATTTCTCCCTCTCTCCCTCTACCTACCTACCAACCTATTGTATTTTTCCTTCTCTCTCTCCTTCTACCTACCTACCTACCTACCTACCTACCTACCTACCTACCTACTGGATTTCTCCCTCTCCCTTTCTCCCTCTACCTACCTACTGTATTTCACACTCTGTCCCTCTACCTACCTACCTATTGTATTTCTCCCTCTCCCTCTCATCGTCTACCTACCTATCTACTGTGTTTCTCCCTCTCCCTCTCTCCCTCTACCTACCTACCTACTGTATTTCTCCTTCTCCCTCTCTCCCTCTACCTACCTAACTACCTACTGTATTTCTCCCTCTCTCCCTCTACCTACCTACCAACCTATTGTATTTTTCCTTCTCTCTCTACCTCTACCTATCTACCTACTGTATTTCTCCCTGTCCCTCTCTCCCTCTACCTACCTAACTACCTACTGTATTTCTCCCTCTCCCTCTCTCTCCCTCTACCTACCAAACTACCTACTGTATTTCTCCCTCTCCCTCTCTCTCCCTCTACCTACCTACCTACCTACCTACCTACCTACCTACCTACCTACCTACCTACCTACCTACCTACCTACCTATTGTATTTCTCCCTCACCCTCTCTATCCCTCTACCTACCTACCTACTGTATTTCTCCCTCTCTCCCTCTACCTACCTACCAACCTATTGTATTTTTCCTTCTCTCTCTACCTCTACCTATCTACCTACTGTATTTCTCCCTGTCCCTCTCTCCCTCTACCTACCTAACTACCTACTGTATTTCCCCCTCTCCCTCTCTCTCCCTCTACCTACCAAACTACCTACTGTATTTCTCCCTCTCTCTCCCTCTACCTACCTACCTACCTACCTACCTACCTACCTACCTACCTATTGTATTTCTCCCTCACCCTCTCTATCCCTCTACCTACCTACCTACTGTATTTCTCCCTCTATCCCTCTACCTACCTACCAACCTACTGTATTTCTCCCTCTATCCCACTCTCCCTCTACCTACCTACCTACCTCCCTACCTACCTCCCTACCTACCTACCTACCTACCTACCTACTGTATTTCTCACTCTCTCCCTCTACCTCCCTAGCTCCCTCCAACCATCTCTCTCTATGCCTCTACCTACCTACCTACCTACCTACTGTATTTCTCCCTCTCTCCCTCTACCTACCTACCTACCTACCTACCTACCTACCTACCTACCTACCTACCTACCTACCTACCTATTGTATTTCTCCCTTACCCTCTCTATCCCTCTACCTACCTACCTACTGTATTTCTCCCTCTATCCCTCTACCTACCTACCAACCTATTGTATTTCTCCCTCTATCCCACTCTCCCTCTACCTCCCTACCTCCCTACCTCCCTACCTCCCTACCTCCCTACCTCCCTACCTACCTACCTACCTACCTACTGTATTTCTCACTCTCTCCCTCTACCTCCCTACCTCCCTCCCTACCTACCTATTGTATTTCTCCCTCTCTCCCTCTACCTACCTACTTACATACCTACCTACTGTATTTCTCCCTCTCTCCCTCTACCTACCTACCTACCTACCTACCTACCTACCTACCTACCTACCTACCTACCTACCTACCTACTGTATTTCTCCTTCTCTCTCTCACCCTCTACCTACAAAACTACCTACTGTATTTAACCATCTCTCTCTATGCCTCTACCTACCTACATACCTACTGTATTTCTCCTTCTCCCTCGCTCCCTCTACCTACCTACCTACCCACCTACCTACCTACTGTATTTTTCCTTCTCTCTCTCTCCCACTACCTACCAACCTACCTACTGTATTTAACCCTCTCTCTCTCTATGCCTCTACCTACCTACCTACCTACTTACCTACCTACCTACCTAAGTACCTACCTACCTACCTACCTGCCTACTGTATTTCTCCCTCTCCATCTCTATCCCTCCAACTACCTACTGTATTTCTCCCTCTCCCACTACCTACCTTCCTACTGTATTTCTCAATCTCCCTCTCTCCCCCTACCTACCTACCTACCTACCTACCTACCTACCTACCTACCTACCTACCTACCTACCTACTGTATTCCTCACTCTCTCACTCTACCTCCCTACCTACCTACCTACCTATTGTATTTCTCCCTCACCCTCTCTATCCCTCTACCTACCTACCTACTGTATTTCTCCCTCTATCCCTCTACCTACCTACCAACCTACTGTATTTCTCCCTCTATCCCACTCTCCCTCTACCTACCTACCTACCTACCTACCTACCTACCTACCTACCTACCTACCTACCTACCTACCTACCTACCTACCTACCTACTGTATTTCTCACTCTCTCCCTCTACCTCCCTACCTACCTCCCTACCTACGTACTGTATTTCTCCCTCTCTCCCTCTACCTACCTACCAACCTATTGTATTTTTCCTTCTCTCTCTATGCCTCTACCTACCTACCTACATACCTATTGTATTTCTCCTTCTCCCTCGCTCCCTCTACCTACCTACCTACCCACCTACCTACCTACTGTATTTCTCCTTCTCCCTCGCTCCCTCTACCTACCTACCTACCCACCTACCTACCTACTGTATTTTTCCTTCTCTCTCTCTCCCACTACCTACCAACCTACCTACTGTATTTAACCCTCTCTCTCTCTATGCCTCTACCTACCTACCTACCTACCTACCTACCTACCTACCTACCTAAGTACCTACCTACCTACCTGCCTACTGTATTTCTCCCTCTCCCTCTCTATCCCTCCAACAACCTACTGTATTTCTCCCTCTCCCACTACCTACCTTCCTACTGTATTTCTCAATCTCCCTCTCTCCCCCTACCTACCTACCTACCTACCTACCTACCTACCTACCTACCTACCTACCTACCTACCTACCTACCTACTGTATTCCTCACTCTCTCACTCTACCTCCCTACCTACATACCTACCTACTGTATTTCTCCCTCTCCCTCTCTCTCCCTCTACCTACCTACCTACTTACCTACCTACCTACCTACCTACCTACCTACTGTATTTTTCCTTCTCTCTCTCACCCTCTACCTACAAAACTACCTCTCTCTCTCCCTCTACCTACCTACCAACCTACTGTATTTTTCCCTCTATCCCACTCTCCCTCTACCTACCTACCTACCTACCTACCTACCTACCTACCTACCTACTGTATTTCTCACTCTCTCCCTCTCCCTCCCTCCCTCCCTCCCTACCTACCTACCTACTGTATTTCTCCCTCTCTCCCTCTACCTACCTACCAACCTATTGTATTTTTCCTTCTCTCTCTCCTTCTACCTACCTACCTACCTACCTACCTACCTACCTACCTACCTACCTACTGGATTTCTCCCTCTCCCTTTCTCCCTCTACCTACCTACTGTATTTCACACTCTGTCCCTCTACCTACCTACCTATTGTATTTCTCCCTCTCCCTCTCATCGTCTACCTACCTATCTACTGTGTTTCTCCCTCTCCCTCTCTCCCTCTACCTACCTACCTACTGTATTTCTCCTTCTCCCTCTCTCCCTCTACCTACCTAACTACCTACTGTATTTCTCCCTCTCTCCCTCTACCTACCTACCAACCTATTGTATTTTTCCTTCTCTCTCTACCTCTACCTATCTACCTACTGTATTTCTCCCTGTCCCTCTCTCCCTCTACCTACCTAACTACCTACTGTATTTCTCCCTCTCCCTCTCTCTCCCTCTACCTACCAAACTACCTACTGTATTTCTCCCTCTCCCTCTCTCTCCCTCTACCTACCTACCTACCTACCTACCTACCTACCTACCTACCTACCTACCTACCTACCTACCTATTGTATTTCTCCCTCACCCTCTCTATCCCTCTACCTACCTACCTACTGTATTTCTCCCTCTCTCCCTCTACCTACCTACCAACCTATTGTATTTTTCCTTCTCTCTCTACCTCTACCTATCTACCTACTGTATTTCTCCCTGTCCCTCTCTCCCTCTACCTACCTAACTACCTACTGTATTTCCCCCTCTCCCTCTCTCTCCCTCTACCTACCAAACTACCTACTGTATTTCTCCCTCTCTCTCCTCTCTACCTACCTACCTACCTACCTACCTACCTACCTACCTACCTACCTACCTATTGTATTTCTCCCTCACCCTCTCTATCCCTCTACCTACCTACCTACTGTATTTCTCCCTCTATCCCTCTACCTACCTACCAACCTACTGTATTTCTCCCTCTATCCCACTCTCCCTCTACCTACCTACCTACCTCCCTACCTACCTCCCTACCTACCTACCTACCTACCTACCTACTGTATTTCTCACTCTCTCCCTCTACCTCCCTAGCTCCCTCCAACCATCTCTCTCTATGCCTCTACCTACCTACCTACCTACCTACTGTATTTCTCCCTCTCTCCCTCTACCTACCTACCTACCTACCTACCTACCTACCTACCTACCTACCTACCTACCTACCTATTGTATTTCTCCCTTACCCTCTCTATCCCTCTACCTACCTACCTACTGTATTTCTCCCTCTATCCCTCTACCTACCTACCAACCTATTGTATTTCTCCCTCTATCCCACTCTCCCTCTACCTCCCTACCTCCCTACCTCCCTACCTCCCTACCTCCCTACCTAACTACCTACCTACCTACTGTATTTCTCACTCTCTCCCTCTACCTCCCTACCTCCCTCCCTACCTACCTATTGTATTTCTCCCTCTCTCCCTCTACCTACCTACTTACATACCTACCTACTGTATTTCTCCCTCTCTCCCTCTACCTACCTACCTACCTACCTACCTACCTACCTACCTACCTACCTACCTACCTACCTACCTACCTACCTACTGTATTTCTCCTTCTCTCTCTCACCCTCTACCTACAAAACTACCTACTGTATTTAACCATCTCTCTCTATGCCTCTACCTACCTACATACCTACTGTATTTCTCCTTCTCCCTCGCTCCCTCTACCTACCTACCTACCCACCTACCTACCTACTGTATTTTTCCTTCTCTCTCTCTCCCACTACCTACCAACCTACCTACTGTATTTAACCCTCTCTCTCTCTATGCCTCTACCTACCTACCTACCTACTTACCTACCTACCTACCTAAGTACCTACCTACCTACCTACCTGCCTACTGTATTTCTCCCTCTCCATCTCTATCCCTCCAACTACCTACTGTATTTCTCCCTCTCCCACTACCTACCTTCCTACTGTATTTCTCAATCTCCCTCTCTCCCCCTACCTACCTACCTACCTACCTACCTACCTACCTACCTACCTACCTACTGTATTCCTCACTCTCTCACTCTACCTCCCTACCTACATACCTACCTACTGTATTTCTCCCTCTCTCCCTCTACCTACCTACCAACCTATTGTATTTTTCCTTCTCTCTCTCCCTCTCCCTACCTACCTACCTACTGGATTTCTCCCTCTCCCTTTCTCCCTCTACCTACCTACTGTATTTCACACTCTGTCCCTCTACCTACCTACCTATTGTATTTCTCCTTCTCCCTCTCTCCGTCTACCTACCTATCTACTGTATTTCTACCTCTCCCTCTCTCCCTCTACCTACCTACCTACTGTATTTCTCCTTCTCCCTCTCTCCCTCTCCCTCCCTCCCTCCCTACTGTATTTCTACCTCTCCCTACCTACCTGCCTACTGTATTTCTCCCTCTCTCCCTCTTACTACCTATCTTCTGTATTTCTCCCTCTCTATCCCTCTACCTACCTATGGTATTTCTCCCTCTATCCCTCTACCTACCTACCTACTGTATTTCTCCCTCAATCCTTCTACCTTCCTACCTACCTGCCTCTCTACTGTATTTCTCCTTTTGCCTCTCTCCCTCTACCTACCTACCTACTGTATTTCTCCCTCTCCCTCTCTCCCTCTACCTACCTACTGTATTTCTCACTCTATCCCTCTACCTACCTACCTACTGTATTTTTCCTTCTCTCTCTACCTCTACCTATCTACCTACTGTATTTCTCCCTGTCCCTCTCTCCCTCTACCTACCTAACTACCTACTGTATTTCTCCCTCTCCCTCTCTCTCCCTCTACCTACCTACCTACCTACCTACCTACCTACCTACCTACCTACCTACCTACCTACCTACCTACCTACCTACTTTATTTTTCCTTCTCTCTCTCACCCTCTACCTACAAAACTACCTACTGTATTTAACCCTCTCTCTCTATGCCTCTACCTACCTACCTACCTACCTACCTACCTACCTACCTACCTACCTACCTACCTACCTATGTACCTACCTACCTACCTACCTACCTACCTACTGTATTTCTCCTTCTCCCTCGCTCCCTCTACCTACCTACCTACCCACCTACCTACCTACTGTATTTTTCCTTCTCTCTCTCTCCCACTACCTACCAACCTACCTACTGTATTTAACCCTCTCTCTCTCTATGCCTCTACCTACCTACCTACCTACCTACCTACCAGGGGTGGGTTTCTCCGGGCTCGCGGCGGTTCCCGCGATCCCTTTCGTCAAATTTTCAGAACCCCACCGATCCCTTTCTACCGTGGACCCGGAAGTTATTTGTTATTCAGCGTTTTTCCTACCCGCCTGCCCTTCCAGGAATACGAACTCTCTCACCTTAACTCTTTGGAGGGGATTAGTCTGGCTGACTTGGAGGGGCCCTGCCGGCTAGGCGCGGCGGAACAGCGCGCTAGGGTGCGCGAACCCCCCCCCCGCCAGTCGCGCTAACAGGGAAAGTTTTGCCACGACTGGGGGGGGGGGTTCGCGCAGCGTAGCGCGCTGTTCCTAGCCGGCAGCCTTTGAAGCCTTTGCTTCAAAAGCCTTTGCTCGCTCTCTCGCTTGCTCACCCATCGGACGCCAGGTTCCTTCGTCCGGTGGATGGGTGAGAGAGAGAGAGAGAGTAAATACAGCCAGCGGGTTCTCTGGCTCTCTGGTTCCCCCCTCCCTCCCTGTCGCTCTGAGTGTCTCTGCCTCTCTCTCTCTGTCTGTCTCCCCCCCCCACAAACCTCCTCAGCTCCTGGAAGTAGCCTGACTGGCCAGCCCGGTGGCTGTATTTACTCTCTCTCTCTCTCTCACCCATCCACCGGACGAAGGAACCTGGCGTCCGATGGGTGAGCAAGCGAGCGAGCGAGCAAAGGCTTTTGAAGCAAAGGCTTCAAAGGCTGCCGGCTAGGAACAGCGCGCTACGCTGCGCGAACCCCTCTCCCCGCCCCCTGACAGTCGCGCTAACAGGGAAAGTTTTGCTGCGACTGGGGGGGGGTCGCACAGCCTAGCGCGCTGTTCCTAGCCGGCAGCCTTTGAAGCCTTTCGCCAGGTTCCTTCGTCCGGTGGATGGGTGAGAGAGGCTGAGGAGGCTTGGGGGGGGGGAGACAGACAGAGAGAGAGAGGCACAGACACACAGAGAGACAGGGAGGGAGGGGGGAACCAGAGAGTGACAGACACACACAGAGAGACAGAGAGTGGGAGGGAGGGAGAGAAAGATAGACAGACAGAGAGAAAGAGAGAAAAAGAAAGAGAGACAGAAAGGAAAGAGAGAAAAAAGAGAGAGAGAAAGAGAGAAAGAAAAGAGACAGAAAGAAAGAGAAAGAAAGAGAGAGAGAGAAAGAGAGAAAGAAAGACAGAAGGAAAGAAAGAAAAAGAAAGAGAGAGAGAGAGAGAACTTATGACCACAATTAAGCCCAAAAGTTTGGTTGCTAACCAAGACCATTGTTAAGTGAGTTTCACATTTTCCAAATTGGCCACTCCCACCCGGTCACATGGCTGGCAAGCCACTCCCACCCGGTCACATGGCCGGCAAGCCACTCCCACAAAGCAGGCCACACCCACAGAACCTGTTCCAAAAATTTTGAAACCCACCCCTGCTACCTACCTACCTACCTACCTACCTAAGTACCTACCTACCTGCCTACTGTATTTCTCCCTCTCCCTCTCTATCCCTCCAACTACCTACTGTATTTCTCCCTCTCTCCCACTACCAACCTTCCTACTTTATTATTCAATCTCCCTCTCTCCCTCTACCTACCTACCTACCTACCTACCTACCTACTGAATTCCTCACTCTCTCACTCTACATCCCTACCTACATACCTACCTAATGTAATTCTCCCTCTCTCCCTCTACCTACCTACCAACCTATTGTATTTTTCCTTCTCTCTCTACCTCTACCTATCTACCTACTGTATTTCTCCCTGTCCCTCTCTCCCTCTACCTACCTACCTACCTACCTACCTACCTACCCATCTACCTACTGTATATCTCCCTCTCCCTCTCTCTAACTCTACCTACCTACCTACCTACTGTATTTTTCCTTCTCTCTCTCCTTCTACCTACCTACCTACCTACCTACCTACCTACCTACTGGATTTCTCCCTCTCCCTTTCTCCCTCTACCTACATACTGTATTTCACACTCTGTCCCTCTACCTACCTACCTATTGTATTTCTCCCTCTCCCTCTCATCGTCTACCTACCTATCTACTGTGTTTCTACCTCTCCCTCTCTCCCTCTACCTACCTACCTACTGTATTTCTCCTTCTCCCTCTCTCCCTCTACCTACCTAACTACCTACTGTATTTCTCCCTCTCTCCCTCTACCTACCTACCAACCTATTGTATTTTTCCTTCTCTCTCTACCTCTACCTATCTACCTACTGTATTTCTCCCTGTCCCTCTCTCCCTCTACCTACCTAACTACCTACTGTATTTCTCCCTCTCCCTCTCTCTCCCTCTACCTACCAAACTACCTACTGTATTTCTCCCTCTCCCTCTCTCTCCCTCTACCTACCTACCTACCTACCTACCTACCTACCTACCTACCTACCTACCTACCTATTGTATTTCTCCCTCACCCTCTCTATCCCTCTACCTACCTACCTACTGTATTTCTCCCTCTCTCCCTCTACCTACCTACCAACCTATTGTATTTTTCCTTCTCTCTCTACCTCTACCTATCTACCTACTGTATTTCTCCCTGTCCCTCTCTCCCTCTACCTACCTAACTACCTACTGTATTTCTCCCTCTCCCTCTCTCTCCCTCTACCTACCAAACTACCTACTGTATTTCTCCCTCTCTCTCCCTCTACCTACCTACCTACCTAACTACCTACCTACCTACCTACCTACCTACCTACCTACCTACCTACCTACCTATTGTATTTCTCCCTCACCCTCTCTATCCCTCTACCTACCTACCTACTGTATTTCTCCCTCTATCCCTCTACCTACCTACCAACCTACTGTATTTCTCCCTCTATCCCACTCTCCCTCTACCTACCTACCTACCTACCTACCTACCTACCTACCTACCTACCTACCTACTGTATTTCTCACTCTCTCCCTCTACCTCCCTAGCTCCCTCCAACCATCTCTCTCTATGCCTCTACCTACCTACCTACCTACCTACCTACTGTATTTCTCCCTCTCTCCCTCTACCTACCTACCTACCTACCTACCTACCTACCTACCTACCTACCTATTGTATTTCTCCCTTACCCTCTCTATCCCTCTACCTACCTACCTACTGTATTTCTCCCTCTATCCCTCTACCTACCTACCAACCTACTGTATTTCTCCCTCTATCCCACTCTCCCTCTACCTTCCTACCTCCCTACCTCCCTACCTCCCTACCTCCCTACCTACCTACCTACCTACCTACCTACCTACTGTATTTCTCCCTCTCTCCCTCTACCTACCTACTTACATACCTACCTACTGTATTTCTCCCTCTCTCCCTCTACTTACCTACCTACCTACCTACCTACCTACCTACCTACCTACCTACCTACCTACTGTATTTCTCCTTCTCTCTCTCACCCTCTACCTACAAAACTACCTACTGTATTTAACCATCTCTCTCTATGCCTCTACCTACCTACCTACCTACTGTATTTCTCCTTCTCCCTCGCTCCCTCTACCTACCTACCTACCCACCTACCTACCTACTGTATTTTTCCTTCTCTCTCTCTCCCACTACCTACCAACCTACCTACTGTATTTAACCCTCTCTCTCTCTATGCCTCTACCTACCTACCTACCTACCTACCTACCTACCTACCTACCTAAGTACCTACCTACCTACCTACCTGCCTACTGTATTTCTCCCTCTCCATCTCTATCCCTCCAACTACCTACTGTATTTCTCCCTCTCCCACTACCTACCTTCCTACTGTATTTCTCAATCTCCCTCTCTCCCCCTACCTACCTACCTACTGTATTCCTCACTCTCTCACTCTACCTCCCTACCTACATACCTACCTACTGTATTTCTCCCTCTCTCCCTCTACCTACCTACCAACCTATTGTATTTTTCCTTCTCTCTCTCCCTCTCCCTACCTACCTACCTACTGGATTTCTCCCTCTCCCTTTCTCCCTCTACCTACCTACTGTATTTCACACTCTGTCCCTCTACCTACCTATTGTATTTCTCCTTCTCCCTCTCTCCGTCTACCTACCTATCTACTGTATTTCTACCTCTCCCTCTCTCCCTCTACCTACCTACCTACTGTATTTCTCCTTCTCCCTCTCTCCCTCTTACTACCTATCTTCTGTATTTCTCCCTCTCTATCCCTCTACCTACCTATGGTATTTCTCCCTCTATCCCTCTACCTACCTACCTACTGTATTTCTCCCTCAATCCTTCTACCTTCCTACCTACCTGCCTCTCTACTGTATTTCTCCTTTTGCCTCTCTCCCTCTACCTACCTACCTACTGTATTTCTCCTCTCCCCCTCTCCCTCTACCTACCTACTGTATTTCTCACTCTATCCCTCTACCTACCTACCTACTGTATTTTTCCTTCTCTCTCTACCTCTACCTATCTACCTACTGTATTTCTCCCTGTCCCTCACTCCCTCTACCTACCTAACTACCTACTGTATTTCTCCCTCTCCCTCTCTCTCCCTCTACCTACCTACCTACCTACCTACCTACCTACCTACCTACCTACCTACCTACTTTATTTTTCCTTCTCTCTCTCACCCTCTACCTACAAAACTACCTACTGTATTTAACCCTCTCTCTCTATGCCTCTACCTACCTACCTACCTACCTACCTACCTACCTATGTACCTACCTACCTACCTACCTACCTACCTACTGTATTTCTCCTTCTCCCTCGCTCCCTCTACCTACCTACCTACCCACCTACCTACCTACTGTATTTTTGCTTCTCTCTCTCTCCCACTACCTACCAACCTACCTACTGTATTTAACCCTCTCTCTCTCTATGCCTCTACCTACCTACCTACCTACCTACCTACCTAGCTACCTACCTACCTACCTACCTACCTAAGTACCTACCTACCTACCTGCCTACTGTATTTCTCCCTCTCCCTCTCTATCCCTCCAACTACCTACTGTATTTCTCCCTCTCTCCCACTACCAACCTTCCTACTTTATTATTCAATCTCCCTCTCTCCCTCTACCTACCTACCTACCTACCTACCTACCTACCTACCTACCTACCTACCTACCTACTGAATTCCTCACTCTCTCACTCTACCTCCCTACCTACATACCTACCTAATGTATTTCTCCCTCTCTCCCTCTACCTACCTACCAACCTATTGTATTTTTCCTTCTCTCTCTACCTCTACCTATCTACCTACTGTATTTCTCCCTGTCCCTCTCTCCCTCTACCTACCTACCTACCTACCTACCTACCTACGTACCTACCTACCTACCTACCCATCTACCTACTGTATATCTCCCTCTCCCTCTCTCTAACTCTACCTACCTACCTACCTACTGTATTTCTCCCTCTCTCCCTCTACCTACCTACCAACCTATTGTATTTTTCCTTCTCTCTCTACCTCTACCTATCTACCTACTGTATTTCTCCCTGTCCCTCTCTCCCTCTACCTACCTAACTACCTACTGTATTTCTCCCTCTCCCTCTCTCTCCCTCTACCTACCAAACTACCTACTGTATTTCTCCCTCTCCCTCTCTCTCCCTCTACCTACCTACCTACCTACCTACCTACCTACCTACCTACCTACCTATTGTATTTATCCCTCACCCTCTCTATCCCTCTACGTACCTACCTACTGTATTTCTCCCTCTCTCCCTCTACCTACCTACCAACCTATTGTATTTTTCCTTCTCTCTCTACCTCTACCTATCTACCTACTGTATTTCTCCCTGTCCCTCTCTCCCTCTACCTACCTAACTACCTACTGTATTTCTCCCTCTCCCTCTCTCTCCCTCTACCTACCAAACTACCTACTGTATTTCTCCCTCTCTCTCCCTCTACCTACCTACCTACCTACCTACCTACCTACCTACCTATTGTATTTCTCCCTCACCCTCTCTATCCCTCTACCTACCTACCTACTGTATTTCTCCCTCTATCCCTCTACCTACCTACCAACCTACTGTATTTCTCCCTCTATCCCACTCTCCCTCTACCTACCTACCTACCTACCTACCTACCTACCTACCTACCTACCTACCTACCAACCTACCTACTGTATTTCTCACTCTCTCCCTCTACCTCCCTAGCTCCCTCCAACCATCTCTCTCTATGCCTCTACCTACCTACCTACCTACCTACTGTATTTCTCCATCTCTCCCTCTACCTACATACATACCTACCTACCTACCTACCTACCTACCTACCTACCTACCTACCTACCTACCTACCTATTGTATTTCTCCCTTACCCTCTGTATCCCTCTACCTACCTACCTACTGTATTTCTCCCTCTATCCCTCTACCTACCTACCAACCTACTGTATTTCTCCCTCTATCCCACTCTCCCTCTACCTCCCTCCCTCCCTCCCTCCCTACCTACCTACCTACCTACTGTATTTCTCACTCTCTCCCTCTACCTCCCTACCTCCCTCCCTCCCTACCTACTGTATTTCTCCCTCTCTCCCTCTACCTACCTACTTACATACCTACCTACTGTATTTCTCCCTCTCTCCCTCTACTTACCTACCTACCTACCTACCTACCTACCTACCTACCTACCTACCTACCTACTGTATTTCTCCTTCTCTCTCTCACCCTCTACCTACAAAACTACCTACTGTATTTAACCATCTCTCTCTATGCCTCTACCTACCTACCTACCTACTGTATTTCTCCTTCTCCCTCGCTCCCTCTACCTACCTACCTACCCACCTACCTACCTACTGTATTTTTCCTTCTCTCTCTCTCCCACTACCTACCAACCTACCTACTGTATTTAACCCTCTCTCTCTCTCTATGCCTCTACGTACCTACCTACCTACCTACCTACCTAAGTACCTACCTACCTACCTGCCTACTGTATTTCTCCCTCTCCATCTCTATCCCTCCAACTACCTACTGTATTTCTCCCTCTCCCACTACCTACCTTCCTACTGTATTTCTCAATCTCCCTCTCTCCCCCTACCTACCTACCTACCTACCTACCTACCTACCTACCTACCTACCTACCTTTTGTATTCCTCACTCTCTCACTCTACCTCCCTACCTACATACCTACCTACTGTATTTCTCCCTCTCTCCCTCTACCTACCTACCAACCTATTGTATTTTTCCTTCTCTCTCTCCCTCTCCCTACCTACCTACCTACTGGATTTCTCCCTCTCCCTTTCTCCCTCTACCTACCTACTGTATTTCACACTCTGTCCCTCTACCTACCTACCTATTGTATTTCTCCTTCTCCCTCTCTCCGTCTACCTACCTATCTACTGTATTTCTACCTCTCCCTCTCTCCCTCTCCCTCCCTCCCTCCCTACTGTATTTCTACCTCTCCCTACCTACCTGCCTACTGTATTTCTCCCTCTCCCTCTCTCCCTCTTACTACCTATCTTCTGTATTTCTCCCTCTCTATCCCTCTACCTACCTATGGTATTTCTCCCTCTATCCCTCTACCTACCTACCTACTGTATTTCTCCCTCAATC
Organism: Rhabdophis nuchalis; assembly: GCA_039707465.1. NCBI lineage: Eukaryota > Metazoa > Chordata > Lepidosauria > Squamata > Natricidae > Rhabdophis > Rhabdophis nuchalis. The sequence continues at coordinate 48,682 of JBDLLF010000056.1, forward strand.
CTTCTACCTTCCTACCTACCTGCCTCTCTACTGTATTTCTCCTTTTGCCTCTCTCCCTCTACCTACCTACCTACTGTATTTCTCCCTCTACCTACCTACTGTATTTCTCACTCTATCCCTCTACCTACCTACCTACTGTATTTTTCCTTCTCTCTCTACCTCTACCTATCTACCTACTGTATTTCTCCCTCTCCCTCTCTCCCTCTACCTACCTACTGTATTTCTCACTCTATCCCTCTACCTACCTACCTACTGTATTTTTCCTTCTCTCTCTACCTCTACCTATCTACCTACTGTATTTCTCCTTGTCCCTCTCTCCCTCTACCTACCTAACTACCTACTGTATTTCTCCCTCTCCCTCTCTCTCCCTCTACCTACCTACCTACCTACCTACCTACCTACCTACCTACCTACCTACCTACCTACCTACCTACTTTATTTTTCCTTCTCTCTCTCACCCTCTACCTACAAAACTACCTACTGTATTTAACCCTCTCTCTCTATGCCTCTACCTACCTACCTACCTACCTACCTACCTACCTACCTACCTATGTACCTACCTACCTACCTACCTACCTACCTACCTACTGTATTTCTCCTTCTCCCTCGCTCCCTCTACCTACCTACCTACCCACCTACCTACCTACTGTATTTTTCCTTCTCTCTCTCTCCCACTACCTACCAACCTACCTACTGTATTTAACCCCCTCTCTCTCTATGCCTCTACCTACCTACCTACCTACCTACCTACCTACCTACCTACCTACCTAAGTACCTACCTACCTACCTGCCTACTGTATTTCTCCCTCTCCCTCTCTATCCCTCCAACTACCTACTGTATTTCTCCCTCTCTCCCACTACCAACCTTCCTACTTTATTATTCAGTCTCCCTCTCTCCCTCTACCTACCTACCTACTTACCTACCTACCTACCTACCTACCTACCTACCTACCTACCTACCTACCTACCTTTTGTATTCCTCACTCTCTCACTCTACCTCCCTACCTACATACCTACCTACTGTATTTCTCCCTCTCTCCCTCTACCTACCTACCAACCTATTGTATTTTTCCTTCTCTCTCTCCCTCTCCCTACCTACCTACCTACTGGATTTCTCCCTCTCCCTTTCTCCCTCTACCTACCTACTGTATTTCACACTCTGTCCCTCTACCTACCTACCTATTGTATTTCTCCTTCTCCCTCTCTCCGTCTACCTACCTATCTACTGTATTTCTACCTCTCCCTCTCTCCCTCTCCCTCCCTCCCTCCCTACTGTATTTCTACCTCTCCCTACCTACCTGCCTACTGTATTTCTCCCTCTCCCTCTCTCCCTCTTACTACCTATCTTCTGTATTTCTCCCTCTCTATCCCTCTACCTACCTATGGTATTTCTCCCTCTATCCCTCTACCTACCTACCTACTGTATTTCTCCCTCAATCCTTCTACCTTCCTACCTACCTGCCTCTCTACTGTATTTCTCCTTTTGCCTCTCTCCCTCTACCTACCTACCTACTGTATTTCTCCCTCTACCTACCTACTGTATTTCTCACTCTATCCCTCTACCTACCTACCTACTGTATTTTTCCTTCTCTCTCTACCTCTACCTATCTACCTACTGTATTTCTCCCTCTCCCTCTCTCCCTCTACCTACCTACTGTATTTCTCACTCTATCCCTCTACCTACCTACCTACTGTATTTTTCCTTCTCTCTCTACCTCTACCTATCTACCTACTGTATTTCTCCTTGTCCCTCTCTCCCTCTACCTACCTAACTACCTACTGTATTTCTCCCTCTCCCTCTCTCTCCCTCTACCTACCTACCTACCTACCTACCTACCTACCTACCTACCTACCTACCTACCTACCTACTTTATTTTTCCTTCTCTCTCTCACCCTCTACCTACAAAACTACCTACTGTATTTAACCCTCTCTCTCTATGCCTCTACCTACCTACCTACCTACCTACCTACCTACCTACCTATGTACCTACCTACCTACCTACCTACCTACCTACCTACTGTATTTCTCCTTCTCCCTCGCTCCCTCTACCTACCTACCTACCCACCTACCTACCTACTGTATTTTTCCTTCTCTCTCTCTCCCACTACCTACCAACCTACCTACTGTATTTAACCCCCTCTCTCTCTATGCCTCTACCTACCTACCTACCTACCTACCTACCTACCTACCTACCTACCTAAGTACCTACCTACCTACCTGCCTACTGTATTTCTCCCTCTCCCTCTCTATCCCTCCAACTACCTACTGTATTTCTCCCTCTCTCCCACTACCAACCTTCCTACTTTATTATTCAGTCTCCCTCTCTCCCTCTACCTACCTACCTACTTACCTACCTACCTACCTACCTACCTACCTACCTACCTACCTACCTACTGAATTCCTCACTCTCTCACTCTACCCTCCTACCTACATACCTACCTAATGTATTTCTCCCTCTCTCCCTCTACCTACCTACCAACCTATTGTATTTTTCCTTCTCTCTCTACCTCTACTTATCTACCTACTGTATTTCTCCCTGTCCCTCTCTCCCTCTACCTACCTACCTACCTACCTACCTACCTACCTACCTACCTACTGTATTTCTCCCTCTCTCCCTCTACCTACCTACCTACCTACCTACCTACCTACCTACCTACCTACCTACCTACCTACCTACCTATTGTATTTCTCCCTCACCCTCTCTATCCCTCTACCTACCTACCTTCTGTATTTCTCCCTCTATCCCTCTACCTACCTACCAACCTACTGTATTTCTCCCTCTATCCCACTCTCCCTCTACCTACCTACCTACCTACCTACCTACCTACCTACCTACCTACCTACTGTATTTCTCACTCTCTCCCTCTACCTCCCTACCTCCCTCCCTCCCTCCCTACTGTATTTCTCCCTCTCTCCCTCTACCTACCTACCAACCTATTGTATTTTTCCTTCTCTCTCTCCCTCTCCCTACCTACCTACCTACGGGATTTCTCCCTCTCCCTTTCTCCCTCTACCTACCTACTGTATTTCACACTCTGTCCCTCTACCTACCTACCTATTGTATTTCTCCTTCTCCCTCTCTCCGTCTACCTACCTATCTACTGTATTTCTACCTCTCCCTCTCTCCCTCTACCTACCTACCTACTGTATTTCTCCTTCTCCCTCTCTCCCTCTCCCTCCCTACCTACCTACTGTATTTCTACCTCTCCCTACCTACCTGCCTACTGTATTTCTCCCTCTCCCTCTCTCCCTCTTACTACCTATCTTCTGTATTTCTCCCTCTCCCTCTCTATCCCTCTACCTACCTACCTACTGTATTTCTCCCTCTATCCTTCTACTTTCCTACCTACCTGCCTCTCTACTGTATTTCTCCTTTTGCCTCTCTCCCTCTACCTACCTACCTACTGTATTTCTCCCTCTCCCTCTCTCCCTCTACGTATCTACTGTATTTCTCACTCTATCCCTCTACCTACCTACCAACCTATTGTATTTTTCCTTCTCTCTCTACCTCTACCTATCTACCTACTGTATTTCTCCCTGACCCTCTCTCCCTCTACCTACCTAACTACCTACTGTATTTCTCCCTCTCCCTCTCTCCCCCTCTACCTACCTACCTACCTACCTACCTACCTACCTACCTACCTATTGTATTTCTCAGTCTCCCTCTCTTCCTCTACCTACCTACCTATATACCTACCTACCTACCTACCTACTGCATTTCTCCCTCTCTCAATCTACCTACCTACCTACCTACCTATTGTATTTTTCCTCTCTCCCTCTACCTACCTACTTACCTATCAACCTACTGTATTTTTCTTTCTCTCTCTCTATCCCTCTACCTACCTACCTACTGTATTTTTCCTTCTCTCCCTCTCTCCCTCTACCTACCTACTTACATATCTACATACTGTATTTCTCCCTCTCCCTCTCCCTCTCTCCCTCTACCTACCTACCTACTGTATTTCTACCTCTCTCCCTCTACTTACCTACCTACCTACCTACCTACCTACCTACCTACCTACCTACCTACCTACTTTATTTTTCCTTCTCTCTCTCACCCTCTACCTACAAAACTACCTACTGTATTTAACCCTCTCTCTCTATGCCTCTACCTACCTACCTACCTACCTACCTATGTACCTACCTACCTACCTACCTACCTACCTACTGTATTTCTCCTTCTCCCTCGCTCCCTCTACCTACCTACCTACCCACCTACCTACCTACTTTTTTTTTCATTCTCTCTCTCCCACTACCTACCAACCTACCTACTGTATTTAACCCTCTCTCTCTCTATGCCTCTACCTACCTACCTACCTACCTACCTACCTACCTACCTACCTACCTACCTACCTACCAACCTATTGTATTTTTCCTTCTCTCTCTACCTCTACCTATCTACCTACTGTATTTCTCCCTGTCCCTCTCTCCCTCTACCTACCTACCTACCTACCTACCTACCTACCTACCTACCTACCTACCTACCAACCTATTGTATTTTTCCTTCTTTCTCTCTCTCTCCCTCTCCCTACCTACTTACCTACCAACCTACTGTATTTCTCCCTATATCCCACTCTCCCTCTACCTACCTACCTACCTACCTACCTACTGTATTTCTCACTCTCTCCCTCTACCTCCCTCCCTCCCTCCCTACCTACCTACTGTATTTCTCCCTATATCCCTCTACCTACCTACCTACCTATTGTATTTCTCAGTCTCCCTCTCTTCCTCTACCTACCTACCTATATACATACCTACCTACCTACTGTATTTCTCCCTCTCTCAATCTACCTACCTACCTACCTACCTACCTATTGTATTTTTCCTCTCTCCCTCTACCTACCTACTTACCTATCAACCTACTGTATTTTTCTTTCTCTCTCTCTATCCCTCTACCTACCTACCTACTGTATTTTTCCTTCTCTCCCTCTCTCCCTCTACCTACCTACTTACATATCTACATACTGTATTTCTCCCTCTCCTTCTCTCCCTCTACCTACCTACCTACTGTATTTCTACCTCTCTCCCTCTACTTACCTACCTACCTACGTACCTACCTACCTACCTACGTACCTACCTACCTACCTACCTACCTACTTTATTTTTCCTTCTCTCTCTCACCCTCTACCTACAAAACTACCTACTGTATTCAACCCTCTCTCTTTATGCCTCTACCTACCTACCTACCTACCTACTGTATTTCTCCTTCTCCCTCGCTCCCTCTACCTACCTACCTACGCACCTACCTACCTATTGTATTTCTCCCTCACCCTCTCTATCCCTCTACCTACCTACCTACTGTATTTCTCCCTCTATCCCTCTACCTACCTACCAACCTACTGTATTTCTCCCTCTATCCCACTCTCCCTCTACCTACCTACCTACCTACCTACCTACCTACCTACCTACTGTATTTCTCACTCTCTCCCTCTACCTCCCTACCTACCTCCCTCCCTACCTACTGTATTTCTCCCTCTCTCCCTCTACCTACCTACCAACCTATTGTATTTTTCCTTCTCTCTCTCCCTCTCCCTACCTACCTACCTACTGGATTTCTCCCTCTCCCTTTCTCCCTCTACCTACCTACTGTAGATTGTACGCATGCGCGAAGAGATGGCGGTCTGCCTCTGAGCTCCGCGCGGGCCGCGGGGGCTTTTTGGTTAATAGGGATGCCGCCCGACCCTCCTTACCAGCTTTGAGGGTCGGGCCCAGTAAGTGACCACCCTGGCTTACCATCGAGGCCATGGACGGCCTCCCAGGGTGAGTTGACGGCCAAGAACGGGGTTTTTGCTGACCGGAAGGCGCCGGTCAGCTGGAGACGCCGGGCGTCAGGCCGATGGCAGGCCGATGCCGGGCTTGTAGAGCCCGCCGGGGGGAGAAAGCGGGGGAGAAAGCGGAGTGTTGGAGACCGGGCAGAAGGTCTGCTGGACGCTGGAGAGGCGGAGACCGGGCAGGAGGCTGGGCAGGAGGCTTGCCAGAAGGTCTGCCGAGGCGTGCCGAATGTCGAAGGCCGAAGGACGTGAGAGGCCGGGTTGCCAGAGGCCGGGACGCCAGGCTGGACAGAAGGCAAGCTGGGACTGCCGAGTGCGGAGGGCCATGGGGGGCCAGGACGCGGAAGGCCGGGATGCCAGTCTGGGAGGGACACCTGGCGAGGACGATCTAGGCCCGATAACAGCAGGGCCGTAGCCAAGATGACCCAATCTGGACTCCTTTATTTGGCCGACTCCATTAGAGTACCGGTGAGTGGGAAAATCGGAGGTCTAGCAGCCGGGAGCCGGGAGCCGGGAGGCCGCATAACAGCTGGGCCGAGGCCTAAGAAGATCCAGGCTGAGGCCCTGTTCCCTACTGACTCTGTTTAAACCAACTTAAACCAGGACCCACAAGGGGGGCCGGGAGATCCTGCAAGGGGCCCAACCATGTACCATCTTTGGCTGAGGCCTGAGGCTCTGGAAGAGTGGGACTGGACTGGACTTGCTAAGGCCACGCCTGTGATAGTGCACTTATGTGATCATGTGCACTTTATGCGATTATTTATGGACCATCATACCCAGGATTTTAACTTCCCTACACCGTATTATTGACTTACTGGAATTAATTAATTTTAACATCTATCTAATATTTATTGAATATATATTTTAACATCTTATTTAATATTTAATATTTATTCTGACCATCCAAGCATCTCTGTACCCAATTGATTCCCTGCTGTTGATGTGACCCGTAATATATTCAAGGGCAGACCTAATCCTACTGCGGGAGTCCCCCCTCTCGCAGGTATGGCCCGCTGTGTTATCAAGGGCACACTTTGATGAGGGACTAATAAGTCAGGAGAAGTGGCGAAAGCGCAGGTGTAGGGGTTTTTTAGTTAAAAAATTGCTGTTTATTTTAGGGGGTACCAGGGAGGGGGGAGGGTTTAGACAGGTTGAGACTAGCCAGAAGGGAACGGGCCGAGCCAGTAGACGACGGAGGGAGGCGGATGGTTCCGTTAAGAGGGGGGAAACACAAGTCATTCCGGTGGAGGGCTTCCCCATCCAGAGGGTCGTGGGGAGGGGCAGGTCCGAGGGGAGACAAGTTCCTTCCTCCCGGTTGGAGGCACGTAGCCGTTGGTTACAAACGGTCAGGTGCCACAACCCCCGCAGGCTAGGTGGCCAGGGAATACAGAGCCAGGGTCTGCGGCTGATGTTTTGCAACGCCAGGTCCGTTGTCAACAAAGCCCCCCTCATTAGTGACCTTGTGTCAGAGGGGGAGCCGGACCTGGTAGGAATTGCGGAGACCTGGTTGGGCCACGAGGGAGGACATCCCCTCGTTGAAATGTGCCCACCAGGCTACCGCGCATTTCATCAGCCGCGGGCCCTAGGCAGGGGTGGTGGGGTAGCGGTCATTATTAAGGAAGGCCTTGAGCCGAGAGAGACCATTGTGCCTCAGACTTCTGGCTGTGAGTCCCTCTGCGTGAAGTGGGGCCTAGGGAGGCAGTTGGGCTTGCTGGTTGTATACCTGGCTCCCCGCTATGTAGCAGCAGCCCTGCCCGAGCTCCTGGAGGTGATCGCTACGGTGGCAGTGGAGACCCCCAGACTTATAGTCATGGGGGACTTTAACCTGCCATCGTTGGGCGAATCATCCGTGGTAGCTCGGGAGTTCATGGCTTCCATGACGGCCATGGACCTGACCCAAGTAATTCAGGGCCCCACCCACGAGGGTGGACATACGCCGGACCTCATCTTCGTCTCGGGCCAATGGAAAAGTGATCTGGGTACAGGGGATATAGTCATCACACCCTTGTCATGGTCAGACCACTCACTTCTCCGGCTCGACTTTCCGACCGCTGCTCCCCTCCGCGGGGAGGCGGAACCAGAGTCACCAATCTGGTACCGCCCCAGGCGCTTGATGGACCCGGATGGGTTCCAGACAGCGCTTGGGCCATTTCCTGTATCCCTGACCCGCGCCCCGATGGAGGACCTCACGGCCGCATGGAATAGTGCGGCCGTGGGAGCCTTAGATCGGGTCGCGCCCTTGCGGCCTCTCTCGCGGCGGCGAACCACCCTGGCTCCTTGGTTCACTGAGGAGCTGCGGGTGATGAAACGCCGCAAGAGATGCCTAGAGAGAAGATGGAGGGCTAGCCGCTCTGAATCTGACCGGACACAGGTAAGAGCCCATTTACGGACTTACATTGTGGCGCTGAGGGTGGCCAAACGTCATCATTGTGCCACTCTCATAGCATCCGCAGAAAACCGCCCTGCCGCCCTGTTTAGGGTGACCCGCGCCCTCCTTCAACAGAGGGAACGGGAAGCCCCGCTACAGGGTAGAGCAGAGGAATTTGTGATTTTTCTGCAGGAGAAAACCGCCCAGATACAGAGTGAGCTAACCCCCATTCATGGCCCAGTGGGATGCCACGAGAGAGATCTTGTTTGGGAGGAGTTTGACTCCGTTACTTCCGAGGATATGGACAGGCTACGTGGGCGACTGCGAGCCACCACATGTTTATTGGACCCGTGCCCCTCCTGGCTTGTACTGGCATCCTGGGAGGTGACACGAGGCTGGCTCCAAGAGGTTGTCAACGCATCCTTGAGTGAGGGTTCCTTGCCTGCCTCCCTAAAAGAGGCCATGGTGAGGCCCCTCCTCAAGAAGCCCTCTTTGGACCCAGCTCTTTTGAACAACTACCGTCCAGTCTCCAACCTTCCCTTCTTGGCGAAGGTTGTTGAGAGTGTGGTGGCACAACAGTTTCCCCGTCACCTGGAGGAAGTTGACTATCTAGATCCGCGCCAGTCCGGCTTTCGGCCCGGGCATAGCACCGAGACGGCATTGGTCGCGTTGGTAGATGATCTCTGGAGGGCCAGAGATGGGGGATGTTCCTCCATCCTGGTCCTATTAGACCTTTCGGCGGCTTTCGATACCATCGACCATGGTATCCTATTGCATCGGCTGGGGGGGTTGGGGGTGGGAGGCACCGTTTTACGGTGGTTCTCCTCCTACCTCTCTGGCCGATCGCAATTTGTGCGGGCAGGAGAGCAGAGGTCGACCCCGAGACCCCTCACATGCGGGGTGCCTCAGGGGTCGGTCCTCTCGCCTCTCCTGTTTAACGCATACATGAAGCCGCTGGGCGAGATCATCCGTGGTTTTGGGGTAGAGTACCACCTGTACGCTGATGACACCCAGCTGTACATATCTACCCCAAACCACCCCAACGATGCCGTAGCGGTGATGTGCCAGTGCCTGGAAGCCGTGCGGATCTGGATGGGAAGTAACGGACTTAGGCTCAACTCGACCAAGACCGAGTGGCTGTGGTTTCCGGCTGCCCGATTCAACCAGCTCTCTCCAACGCTGGCCATAGGGGGCGAACATCTTGCCCCTGTGGATGGGGCGCGCAACTTGGGTGTCCTCCTGGATACCCGGCTGTCCATGGAAGATCAAGTGACAGCCGTGGCCAGGAGGGCGTTTTACCAGGTTCGCCTGGTACGCCAGTTGCGCCCCCTATTGGATCGGGACGCCCTTCGCACAGTCACTCATGCTCTCGTGACATCCCGACTGGATTATTGCAACTCTCTCTACATGGGGCTCCCCTTGAGGTGTACCCGGAGGCTTCAGTTGGTCCAGAATGCAGCCGCGCGAGCAATTATGGGCACCTCTAGGTTTGCCCACGTAACACCGCTCTTGCGCGAGCTGCACTGGCTACCTGTCGTCTTCCGGGTGCGCTTCAAGGTGTTAATTACCATCTTCAAAGCGCTCCATGGCTCGGGACCTAGCTACCTGCGGGATCGGATCCTGCCCCATACATCCTCACGGCCGATTCGCTCCCACAGAGAGGGACTTCTCCGGGTGCCGTCCACTAGACTTTGTCAGCGGGCGACGCCCAGGGGAAGGGCCTTCTCTGTGGCGGGCCCAGCCCTCTGGAATGACCTTCCCCCCGATATCAGGACAACCACGGACCTCCGCTCCTTCCGCTTAAAATTAAAGACACACTTTTTTCGTCTGGCCGGCCTTGGGTAGTCTCTTTTTAGGTTAGGGGTTTTTAGGGGTAATTTTTAGTTTAGTTTATGGGTTTTAGCGCAGGATCAATTTAATCTATTTTTAATTTTGTATTTTGTATTTGTCTGTGGTTTTATTTGTATTTTTAATTGCCTGTGCCCCGCCTCGAGTCCCCTTGGGGAGAGAGAGCGGGATATAAAATTAAATTATTATTATTATTATTATTATTACTGTATTTCACACTCTGTCCCTCTACCTACCTACCTACCTATTGTATTTCTCCTTCTCCCTCTCTTCGTCTACCTACCTATCTACTGTATTTCTACCTCTCCCTCTCTCCCTCTACCTACCTACCTACTGTATTTCTCCTTCTCCCTCTCTCCCTCTCCCTCCCTCCCTACCTACTGTATTTCTACCTCTCCCTACCTACCCGCCTACTGTATTTCTCCCTCTCCCTCTCTCCCTCTTACTACCTATCTTCTGTATTTCTCCCTCTCCCTCTCTATCCCTCTACCTACCTATGGTATTTCTCCCTCTATCCCTCTACCTACCTACCTACTGTATTTCTCCCTCTATCCTTCTACCTTCCTACCTACCTGCCTCTCTACTGTATTTCTCCTTTTGCCTCTCTCCCTCTACCTACCTACCTACTGCATTTCTCCCTCTCCCTCTCTCCCTCTACCTACCTACTGTATTTCTCACTCTATCCCTCTACCTACCTACCAACCTATTGTATTTTTCCTTCTCTCTCTACCTCTACCTATCTACCTACTGTATTTCTCCCTGTCCCTCTCTCCCTCTACCTACCTAACTACCTACTGTATTTCTCCCTCTCCTTCTCTCTCCCTCTACCTACCTACCTACCTACCTACCTACCTACCTACCTACCTACCTACCTATTGTATTTCTCAGTCTCCCTCTCTTCCTCTACCTACCTACCTATATACATACCTACCTACCTACTGTATTTCTCCCTCTCTCAATCTACCTACCTACCTATTGTATTTTTTTTAAATAATCTTTATTAATATAAATATAAAAATAACATTTAACAAATAAAGAAAAATCGACATACATTATTAAGGCGGAAAGGAAGGTAGGGGAAGAGGGGAGGAGGGAGATAGAAGAAAGAGAAGAGAAGGGTGGACATACCGGGGATATAGTTATTCCCCAAATTCAAAAGTTTTTGTTTGTCCCAGTCTGTTCTATTCATTCTTATATACATTTTAACTTAACTATCTGCCTCACTTGTTCCTTGTATTTATTCCACATTTATACTATTTGGTTGTTCACTTTGGTATCCTTTTGTTCTCTTGTCGTACCATATGTACCATTTTTCCCATGTTTGAGCATAAATCGACTCTGTTTTATCTTTTAAGATATATGTTAGCCTATCGGATTCAGCACAGTTGAAAATTTTGGATATGACGAGGTGGTCTGTTGGTACATTACTATCTTTCCATTGTTGCGCAATGGCCATCCTTGTTGCTGTTGTAATGTGTATAAAAAGGTACCAGTCTTGGTTCTGAGTTTGGTTTGGTTTAATGCCAAGTAAGTAAGATTCAGGCTTAAGAGGGAAGTTGATACCTACTATTTTCATCAGCCAGATTTGTATTTTCTTCCAAAGTTGGTTAATTTTTGGACAAGTCCACCATTGGTGAAAGAACGTACCCCTGGCCGTTTTGCATTTCCAACATCTGTCGGAAGTATTTGGAAACATATATGCTATTCGGGATGGTGGTAAATACCACCTATATAGCATTTTGTATAAGTTCTCCTTGAATGAGGAGGCCAGGGTCATTTTAATAGATTTGCCCCAAATTGTTTGCCATTCGTCGAGTGTAATGTTCCTTCCTATATTCCTCCCCCAAGCGATCATAGCACCTTTGATTATTTCCTCACCAATATATCCTTGTAAAAGCAATTTATATGCTTTAGAAATGAATTTAATCGGTGAATCCCATAAGATCTTATCAATATCTTGTTTTGACGGGTAAATTCCAAATTGTTTTTTATCCTTATTGAATTTAGATACTGCTTGCGTGTAGGACCACCAGTCTATTTTCCAACCCCTTAACTCTAAATCTGCCCGTGTTCTGATATTACCAATTTCGTCTGTCAAGTCTTCATAAGTTAAATTCCTTTTTGGATTATGAACCGTTGGATAGGTCACTGCTTCGATTGGTGCTAGCCATCTTGGGATTTGGTTATATAGTTGTTTAATTTTCAACCATGACGCAAAAAGGGTCACCCTAATATGATGGATTGTGAAACTTATGGGTTGTTTGTTGTCTTTGGGCCAAAGGTATGAATGCCAACCCTGGGGCAGATCATGGCCTTCAATTGCTAGTATTCGACTTCTTGTAAGAGTAACCCAATCTTTAACCCAAATTAAGATTGACGCGTGGTAATAGAGCTCCCAATTTGGTAATCCCAGGCCTCCTTTCAGTTTATGTTCTTGGAGCATTTTCTTTTTAATGCGTGCTTTTTTTCCCTGCCAGACAAATTTAAGAGTAATCCGATCTAGTTTTTGGAAAAATTCTTTGTTTAGTTTTACAGGTGCTGATTGAAATAAGTATGTCCATTTTGGTAAAATATATGCCTTAATAGCAGCTATCCTTCCTAATAAAGATATTGGGATTTTGCTCCAATTTTCAAGTTCCCTAGCCATTTCTCCTATTAATTTATTGTAATTTAACTCTTTAATCGCGGAACACCTATTGGTTAACCAAATTCCCAAGTATTTCACTTTTTTAACAATTTCAATTCCCATTAATTCTTGTATTTGTTCCTTTTGTTTCCCTGTTATATTTTTGGTTAACATTTTAGTTTTTTGTTTGTTAATTTTTAATCCGGCCACCTCACCATATTCCTCTATTGCTGTGATTAGTTTGGGTCCTGAAGTCAGAGGTTCCTCTACTATGAAGACCAGGTCATCTGCGAATGCTTGTATTTTGTATTCTTCTCCTCTGACTTGCAGGCCTCTAATATTTTTTTCTTGTCTGATTATATTTAGTAAGGGTTCCAATACTAAGATAAACAGAAGGGGTGATAGCGGGCAGCCTTGTCTAGTGCCCCTACATATTGGGATCCGATCTGATAGCACTTTGTTAAATAATAATCTTGCCGATTGTGTTTTATATATAGCCTGGACTGCTTTAGTAAATTTGGGGCCGAAATCCATACTTTGCAATTGTTGAGTAATAAATGTCCAATTAACCCTGTCGAATGCTTTTTGTGCGTCCAGGAAGATCATACTCATTTGTTTATCTGGATGTGCCTCATAATACTCTAAACCAGTGGTTCCCAAAGTGGGCGGTAACGCCCCCCAGGGGGCGGTGGCCTGCGTTAGGGGGGCGCTAGGAGGCCAAACAGCTGCAGGGGGGCACTAGGAGGCAACAGGGGGGCGCTGAGGGTGAGGAAGAAACTTGCCGATCGGAAGATGGGCTGTTAAAGCCTATCGGCGTGGGCGGAAGGACGACATCGTTAAAACAAACCTGGAAATAGCAGGTTTCCCTTTAAGCAACGTCACCACCCTCCCCTCCAATCACCGCCTTCCTCCCAGGAGAGGCGTGTGCGCGCGCTGCTTCAATCTCCTGTCCCCGACCAGCTCCAGCTCTTCCCTCCACAAAAGCCCCTGCCAGACCAGGCGGCGCTGGTCCCCTGTGCCCCCACAGCTCCCTTGCTCTGAGCTGCGCTTTGGAACGGGCAGCGATCCCTCGAAAGCCCCCAGGTTGGTCCTCCTCCTCACCCGGATCCAGCGCGGCGCTCGCCGCCCGGCCTTTGTCCCTGCTGGCCCCAAGGAAGCTGCTGCTCCAGTCCCAAAGTGAACCAGAGGGAGCTGGAAGAGAGCTCGGAGGTCCTCTAGTCAGCCAGCAGGGACAAAGGCCAGACGGGGAGCGCCGCTCTGGATCCGGGCGAGGAGGAGGACCAACTTGGGGGCTTTCGAGGGATCGCTGCCCACTCCAAAGCGCAGCTCAGAGCAAGGGAGCCACTGCGAGGGTGCGGAGGGCACAGGGGGTCCCAGTGCCACCTGGTCCAGATGGGATCTTTGCTGGCCTGGCAGGGGCTTTTGCGGAGGGAGGAGGGGACCCCAGAGCCGGTTGGGGATGGAGATTGAAGCAGCGCGCATGCGCGCACGCCTCTCCTGGGAGGAAGGAAGCCTCTGCTCCAGCCCCAAAGTGAACCGGAGGGAGCTGGAAGAGAGCTCGGAGGTCCTCTAGTCCAGCCCCTGCTCAAGCAGGACTAGAGCCTCCGCTAGTCCAGATCAGGGGCTGCCTCCTTCCTTCTGAAAAGTCTCCGGGGATGGAGCTCCAGTGCAGCCGCTTTTGGCCCCTCCATGCATCTGGGGAAGCGGTGTGGAAGATCCGGCGCATGTCTTGCAACCTCCCCACGTGAGAGGCAAGGGGTGCGGGGCGGCTTTGGAGGGAGAGCCCGGCTGGAGCGCGGTGGTGGGCGGGGCGGGCAGAACCAGGCAGGTGCGGCAGCCGAGTCCTCCTGAAGCAGCGCCAGCCAGCATGTCCCTTAAGAAGAGCCCCAAGGGCAAGGGCTGCAGTGCTGCACCCACCCCGCCCACTGCCCACTGCCAACAACACGCCCCTGCCTCCTCCTCCTCCTCAGCAGGCAGCCCGGGGCGCGGGCACGGCGGCAACCACGAGCCCCACTTGCCCAGGACAGGGGGCCCAGCGCCCACCCAACCCAACTACCGCTTGGCGGGCGGGCGGAGGGCTGATGCTAACTCCCCTTCTGTTTCTTCTTCTGGGGGGGGGGCATTGCCTTGCTTTGACAGCCGCCTCGTTTCCAATGAGGGGGGGGGGAGAAATCCATGTTTTTCCTCCATCTCCATGGATCTCCCCCAATTGGAAATGAGGTGGCTGTGAAAGGAAGGGAGCGCCCCCCGTGTGTCTTCAAACAGCCGGAGGAGGAATAGGAGGGGAGTTCCACGCGGGGCTTTTCAAACAACCAAACTCCCCCCCCCCCGTTCCTCCTCCTGCTGTTTGAAGAAGACACGCGGGGGGTGCTCCCTTCCCTTTCACGGCCACCTCATTTCCAATAGGGGGGGATCCATTTAGATGGAGGAAAAACATGGATTTCCCCCCCCCCCATTGGAAATGGGGCGATTCCAGCAGCTGCGTTTTGCCTTGAAACTTGCTTTCCTAGCAATCCAAAGGGGACATTCTTCCAGCGGCATCTCAGGTGCTCCCACCCTTAGCTGGGAGGGAGTAAGGATGGCTGGGCACAGTTTGGCTCTTCCCGGTTCCCATCAGATCATTGGGGGCCTCGCGCGCAAGAGAGAAAGTTGCTGGGAGAATGTCCCCTTCGGGTTGCTGGGGCAGCAAGTTTCAAAGCAAAACACAGCTGCTGGAATTGGTGCGCCTGCAATTTAATGCGAGAAGCCTGCATTACCAGTTGCAGCAGCAGCAGAAACAGCAGATGCCACCCCCACCCCCAATGTCCAGCATCCTCCTTGGAAGGCTCGCAGCCGTCTTGGGAGGCGACTGCCGGCAGAGCCTCCGGGTGGAAGGTGAATGAAGGGTGCAGTGGTGGGAGAGGCTGGCCATCCCTGAAGCCAGCTCTCGAAGAAGGAGGCAGAAATGAGGCCTGGGGCTCACTTCCCTGCCTCCTGCGTCTGAGAGCTGCGGGCAGCAGGGAAAATGAGTCTTCTTTGCTAGCCTCCCAGCTGGCAAAACAGAAATTTTCACCAACTGGAAAGTATGTGTGAGAGAGGGGTGGGGTGGGGTGGGGGGGAGAGAGAGAGAGAGGAAGGAAGGGAGGGAGGGAGGGAGGAAGGAAGGAAGGAAGGAAGGAAGGAAGGGTGGGAGAATGACACAAGAAAGGAAAAAAGGAAGGAAAGGAAAGGAAGGAAGAGGAAGAAAAAGGAGGAAAAAAAAGGAAGGAAGGAAGGAAGAGGGGGAGAGTGACACAAGGAAGGAAGGAAAGAAAGAAAGAAAGAGGGGGAGAGTGACACAAGAAAGAAGGAAGGGGAAGAGAAAGGAAGAAAGAAAGAAAAAAAGAAAGAAAGTCAGGGAGAGTGACACAGGGAAGGAAAGAAAGAAAGAAAAAAAGAAAGAGGGGGAGAGTGAAAAGAAAGAAAGAAGGAAGGAAGGAAATAATGAATGAATGAAAAAGAAAGATTTTATTATCACAATTGAGCCCAAAATTTTAGTTGCTAAGCAAGAGCGTTGTTAAATGAGTTTCACTACATTTTACAAGGTGGCCACTCCCACACGGTCACATGACTGCCAAGCCACGCCCACAAAATAGGCCACACCTACAGAATAGGTTCTAAAAAAATTTGAAACCCACCACTGGTGGGGGGCACTGAGGATCAGTTTGTAGCACCAAGGGGGCGTTGGACTGAAAAAGTTTGGGAACCACTGCTCTAAACAATCAATTATTATCCTTACATTGTCCCTCAAGTGTCTTCCTGGTAAAAACCCATTTTGATCTTTTTTTTTTTTTTTTTTAATTGAAAAAGTTTTATTGGTTTTACATTTTTCCATAGGATGGGGTAAGGGATACAAAGAAATTTTGAGAGCATTCACGTCAAAGTCGTCGGCCCTTCCGGGACTTCAAAATACATTGATAACAATAAAAAACATTTTCCGTAACACTACAAAGTGAAAGCAAGTACATATACCTAAGTTCTCAGTTCTATGCTGTCAGTCATTTACAAAAATCCAAATACAGATATTATGCAATATTATTCAGAAAAATCAAGGCAAAGTTATTTTTTAGATCTAAGTCTCTTGGCAATTGTGTCTTCAACCTCTTCCTCCAGGCCCCCAGCGGGCGGGGCCGTGGCCCCCCCTGCCCCCCCTGAATCTCCCCCCAGGACAGAGGAGTGTTTTTTGAAAAAGGCTTCCGCCTCGGCAACTGTTTTAATCCTCACTCTTCCTCCTTCCCAGAACACCAGCATCCCTTCGGGTGTCACCCACTTGAACCAAATCCCGTGATCAAACAATGTTTTAGACAAGAAGGAAAATTTCCTTCTTGCATCTCTAATCTTTCTTGGGATCTGCTTCAAGATAGCAACCTCTTTTTTTTTTATTAAATTTTATTGAATCATTAAAAAACAAAAGCTTACAGAGTAAGACAAGCAACCTCTTTTTGTTGGTAAATTAACGGACTTCCTCTCTGCACTTTCAGGATTTCCTCTCTGGTTGACCTTCTAACAAATTTCACATGTATCTCTCTAGGTACTTCATTTATCCTGGCATATGCTGAGTTTATTCTGTAGGCTAGGTCAATGTCCCCCCTGATCTCATCCTTAGGTTTATGTAAATAGTCTGCTATAATTGTGCTCATGAGATCAGGGAGGCATTCACCAGGTTCCTCAAAAACATTCTGAAATCTCAAAAAACATGTCATTCTTTCCATATCAATCCTAGACACATGCCCATTTATTTCCACAACCTCATTAGTAACATTTTTAATCTCTCCCTTAGCCCCCACCAGCCCCCCTTCCAATTCTTCATTCTTCTGTGTGTTTTCCAGCACTTGTTTCCGTGTGTCCAATAACTCCTTCTTAAAGTTAATATTTTCTGCCCTCTGGGCCTTAATTTCTTGTACCAAAGTTTGTATAACAGATTCAAGAGAAGCCATCCTTTGTTCTAAGCTTGCCAGTGCTGTTTCTTGTGCCATGATTAGCTGTTAAAATCAATGCCACTAAAATGGCGTTTTCTGGGTGAGGCTGATGAGGCAGATCAGGAGCCAAAAGTTCCATTCAGGGTTGTAAAGTTGCAAAGTTCAGGAACCAAGAGAGAAACAATTTTCCAACTCAATAAGTATAATAGCGAAGGTACTCCAGAAAAGAAATCACAAATCCAAAAAGAAAAAAATTCTTCATTAATAACCAGAGGAAGTCCAAATTGCAAAGAGACGCTGGGAATTTTCCATAAGTGAAATAGTCAGTCAGGAACAAAGAGAAGCCATCTTCCACTGCCCAAGCTCAAAGCCCGAAGGAGAGAGTGGTAAAATAAATTGTTTCAGCCAGACCTAGAGACATTGTTGCAAGCAAACCGCAGATCACTTTCCCTTGCTGCAAACAGTCAGGATTAAAGATTTCCGCTTCCTCACCGCGAGGAGCCATTTTCAAGTGCCGCTTGAGTCCGAGGGTTTTTTTTTACAAACAAACACCCCCCTCCCAGTCCTTTCAGCCCGGCTGACAGCAGAAAAAAAAGTTTTAAATCACTCACTCTCCCCCTCGCAGCTGAAGCCCCGAGAAGCCTTCCGACTCATTCGATCAACTCTCTCCATGATCGCGAATGGCACCGTCTGCCTTTGGCGAAGGGAAAACCCCCCGCAGCATGTTCTCCTTCACCTAAGCCGAGGACAAGGGTCGCTTCCCCCACCGCCGTGGGGGGGAGCGTCCCAGGCGAGCCGGCTTTACGGGAGACCCCCAAAAACGGGGCGTCTCGCCCCCGTGGGGGGGCAGAAAAAGCAACAAAACGGCGAGCGAGCGCTAGGCTCGCCCGTCGCCACTGGAGCCGGAACCGGAAGTCCCATTTTGATCTTGATGTATGTAATTGGACAAAAATAGTTTCAGTCTTCCAGCTAAAATTGTCGTGAATATTTTATAGTCAACGTTTAGCAGTGAAATAGGTCTGTAATTTTGGATTTGAGTTAAGTCTGCACCAGATTTGGGGATTAAGGAGATGTAGGCCTCGGTCCATGACTGGGGTATTTCCCCTTTTACTAAAACTTCATTAAATAGGTCTTTCATTTGTGGGACTAAGATCTCCCCTAGCCCTTTGTACAATTCCCCTGGAAGACCATCTGGGCCTGGAGTTTTCCCACCTGGTTGTTTCTTAATTGCATTTTCTATCTCTTCGGTTGTTATTTCTGCATTTAATGTGTTTTTATATGTATCTGGTACTATTCCAAATTGGTGTTTTATGAGATAGGGATGAATCTTATCCTTATGTTGTGTCTCTTCTGCATAAAGTGAGGTAAAAAAATCTTGTACTATTTTTAGCTTTTGTTCCATGATATTTGTTATTTCCCCTTTGTTATCTTGGAGGGCTTCTATTTTCCTCATTTCAGTTTCTTTTCTTAACCTATATGTCAACCATCTTCCAGGTTTGTTAGCATGTTCGAAATAGGATTGTCTAGCTTTCTTTATTTTATCTGCCAGTTGTTTCTGGTCAAGTAATGAGATTTTGTGTCTTAAGAGGTTAATACTTTCCCTTACCCTTATATTTTGTGGATCTTTCTGGGCTTCCCTTTCCTGATTTTGTAGTATTGTTACTAGTTCCATTTTTTCTCTCTCTCCATTTTCCATTGTCTAGCTGTGCATTTTATTACCACCCCCCTTATCACTGCTTTTGCTGTATCCCATATGTTTTGTAGTGAGGTATCCTGTCTTTTATTTTCAGTGAAAAAATATTGGAGCTCTTTTTGGATCGTCCTTACAAAATTATCTTCCTTCATAATATTGGCTCTCATGGACCATCTTGTCTTTACCTGCATTACTGCCCATTTTATTAATAGTGGGTGGTGGTCTGCCCAAATATTTGGCCCAATTTCTAGGGATTCGATTTCCTCAGCCGCTGTTAGCGATGCCCAAACCATATCTAATCTGGACCATGATCTGTGTCTAGGAGAGTAATATGTAAATTGTCTCTCAGAGGGGTGCAAGTCCCGCCATACATCTTTTAATCCTAGTTGGTCTTTCAAATCCCCCCATATTTTAGGGAGAATTTTTTTCCGTTTTAGTTTATGTTTTGGGGTCTTGACACCTGGTTTGTAGTCTTTTTCTATATCTACAATTGCGTTGAAATCACCAATTACATAAATGTGGTCATAATTTAATTGATTTAATTTATCTAATAATTTTCCATAAAATTGTTTTTGGTTAACATTTGGAGCATAAATATAGGCTAAGAGGGCCATTTTTTGTCCAATTTTAATTTCCAATAGTAAGATTCTGCCCTCCTTGTCTGCATATATTTGTTTAGATACTAGATTCTTTTTATCATAGACAATCACACCTCTCTTTTTTTGGTTGGCCAGGGATGCGTACAATTTCCCCAGTTTTAGACAAGTCAAAACTTTGAAGTGCCTTTTCCTTATGTGAACTTCTTGGAGACATATTATATCGTAATTTTCTTTTTGTAGATTTAGCCAAATTTTCTTCTTCTTAGACGGGTTGTTTAATCCATTAATATTTATAGAGCAGAGCCGAATTTCCTCTTTTCCATTTTTATCTATTTGTAACTTTCTGCGTCTTTGATCTTGTTTCGATTTGGCGGTGTGTTGTCTTTCCATTAGTTGTTTTTTCCTCCTCAACTGTCCTCACCTCTCGTCCATTAGAATTCCGTGTCAATAAGTCTTCCTCACTTCTAGTTTCTTCTTCTTCTTCCTCCGTCTCCGGATCGTTTAAAGATTGTTGGAATTTTAAGAAGTCGTGTGCTTCCTGAAAGGAAGCCAATTTGACGTTTGGGCCTTGCCATGTGAATGTCAGGCCTTCTGGAAGACGCCATCTGTAACGTATGCCCTGCTTCCTTGGGCGAGTGGTGAGAAAATCATACTTCCTCCTGCTCTCTCTTACGTTTCTAGGTATTTGTGGTAAGATTGTGAGGTCATTCCCTTTATATGTAAAAATTTGCTCTCTTGCTTTCTTGAGGATTTCTTCTCGTGTAGATTTTTTGGTTAGTCTTACATGTATCTCCCGAGGAAGCTTGTGCCGCCGAGCGTAGGATGTGTATATTCGAAATACTTCATCAATAAGTCTATTTGCTTCCAAGCGATCAATTTTAAGAATATCTGCAATGATTTCTTCCATCACCTCTTCTAATTTTTCCTGGTTGTTATCTATCACGTTTTGAAACCTCAAAAACTATCTGGAGCGGTCCATTTCCAGAGATAAAATCTCCTCTTGCATCTTTTTTTCCGCCCTTTGATGTTGATTTTCGTTACGCTCTATTTTGGAATCTGTCTTTGTCACTCTTTCCTCCACTGTTTGTATCCTTTCTTCATGGTTTATTAAATGTGCGTGGATTTCTTCGAATTTACTATAGATCTGTCTCGTCTCTGTCGTTAATGTGTCCATCTTCTCCGTCAGTTTTTCTAATACTCTGGCTGTTGTCTCTTGATTTTTGGCCATCGTGTCTTGGATCCCTTGTAGGGTATCCTGCAGAACTTGAGACATTGCTGGTATTTTACTTGCTGCCGGGAGATCATCTGTTGTCTTCTTAGTTATCGCTGGAGAGGAAGAGGATGCCCAGGTAGATATTGATGGTATGGTCCTTTTGGTGGTAGTGGTAGTAGTGGTGGACATTATCACAATATTAGTATAAACTTGATTCCTCTCTTAATTAAATTAACTTATTTAACTTTCCTAATTTTCTATAGAATTTCTATACAATTAAATCTTAATTAATTAGACTTAGGTCAATCAATTTGACAATCAATCAGCAAGTTAAATTAAATTAATTTATAAAATCTGAACATCCAATTCTATAATATTTAATCTTAATCTAATCAACTCTACAACAATGATTTATAACTTCTTATAGCTAAATAATTAATGACTTATTACGGCTAAATACCAGTGATACAAAGATACAAATAAAAATATTTTGTAGTTGTAGTTCCTCTTTTGACCACTAGATGGAGGGCCAGATTCAGAGTAGAGGCTATGGAGTGAACAAACACCAGTAGAGCTGTTACAATCAAGCCGAGCTCCGAACGAAGAAAAGGGAAAAGACGGGTGAGGGGGAAATGTTTCAAAAAGAGAAAAAAAAAGAAGTCCAAAATATCGGATCGCTTCAAAAATCCAGTCTTTGCTGTTGAAAAAGGGGTCAATATGTCCACAATTGTTTGACCACGGGACTTGGTTCAAGTGGGCGATGCCCGAAGGGATGCTGGTGTTCTGGGAAGGAGGAAGAGTGAGGATTAAAACAGTTGCTGAGGCGGAAGCCTTTCTTAAAAAACATTCCTCTGTCCTGGGGGAAGATCCAGGGGGGGCGGAGGGGGCCACAGCCCCGCCCACTGGGGGCCAGGCGGGAGAAAAAGAAGATACAATTGCCAAAAGACTTAGATCAAAAAAATGATTTTGCTTGTTTTTCTTTTTTTTTACTAACTTTTTTTTTATTCCTTTTGTACCAGGATGTTTGTACATGTCTGCCATCTGAGAATTGGAAATGTATTATGTATTCACTTGTCTTTATCTTGTAGTATTTTTTTGGATAAATTTCTTTACCATTGTTTTATTATGTAGCCCGGGATGGGCCAAGGACTCTGACGCAAAGGTTCTCAAAATGTTTCTGTAACCCATACCTTATCCTCTAGAAAATTGTTAAAACTCAATAAAACTTTTTCAAAACGAATATGTCCACAGTAAGTCAATTAGCAAAATCGGATATCCAAAGGTTTAAATTAAGGAAACTCGAAGGGTTTTCAATCTGAGAGTTGGTTGTAGTTAGTACAACTCCTCCAATCCGACCCACCGAATTTCCTGCCACTTATTTAAGAATCGGTTCCAATTTTTTGAATAGTTTGGAAATAGTTTGGAAATTTAGTAATAGTTCTCAAGATCTTCTGAGATCAATGTCAACAAGGGAAAAGATTTAGACAGAGCTGGGATCCCGATCTTCCCTTCGGTAGCTGTCAACGACTCTGGGGCGCCATGTTATCGCTCTCTTAACGCGCTGGCACCGGGGGATGTCATCAGCCTCACCTTCAGGTTGCAGAGTCCGAACGGGGCTGGAAATCTCCCCCTCTCTTCACTGGGCTTCCCGCCCAGCGACGGCTCCTTGCTAGCCGAAAATCGGCTTTCCAGGCAGCCGCCAGACCCGATAAACGGAGTGATCGGCTTCGGACCGGTCTTTTGCCTGCTCCGTGCTGTCGTGACGTCACTTCCTCCCCCTATTGTATTTTTCCTCTCTCCCTCTACCTACCTACTTACCTATCAACCTACTGTATTTTTCTTTCTCTCTCTCTATCCCTCTACCTACCTACCTACTGTATTTTTCCTTCTCTCCCTCTCTCCCTCTACCTACCTACTTACATATCTACCTACTGTATTTCTCCCTCTCCCTCTCTCCCTCTACCTACCTACCTACCTACCTACCTACCTACCTACCTACCTACCTATTGTATTTCTCCCTCACCCTCTCTATCCCTCTACCTACCTACCTACTGTATTTCTCCCTCTATCCCACTCTCCCTCTACCTACCTACCTACCTACCTACTGTATTTCTCACTCTCTCCCTCTACCTCCCTCCCTCCATACTGTATTTCTCCCTCTCTCCCTCTACCTACCTGCTTACATACCTACCTACTGTATTTCTCCCTCTCTCCCTCTACTTACCTACCTACCTACCTACCTACCTACTGTATTTTTCCTTCTCTCTCTCACCCTCTACCTACAAAACTACCTACTGTATTTAACCCTCTCTCTCTATGCCTCTACCTACCTACCAACCTACCAACCTACCTACCTACCTACCTACCTATGTACCTACCTACCTACCTACCTACTGTATTTCTCCTTCTCCCTCGCTCCCTCTACCTACCTACCTACCCACCTATCTACCTACTGTATTTTTCCTTCTCTCTCTCTCCCACTACATACCAACCTACCTACTGTATTTAACCCTCTCTCTCTCTATGCCTCTACCTACCTACCTACCTACCTACCTACCTACCTACCTACCTACCTACCTACCTACCTACCTACCTACCTACCTAAGTACCTACCTACCTACCTGCCTACTGTATTTTTCCCTCTCCCTCTCTATCCCTCCAACTACCTACTGTATTTCTCCCTCTCTCCCACTACCTACCTTCCTACTGTATTTCTCAATCTCCCTCTCTCCCTCTACCTACCTACCTACATACCTACCTACCTACCTACCTACCTACCTACCTACCTACCTAACTATTGTATTTCTCCCTCACCCTCTCTATCCCTCTACCTACCTACCTACCTACTGTATTTCTCCCTCTATCCCTCTACCTACCTACCAACCTACTGTATTTCTCCCTCTATCCCACTCTCCCTCTACCTACCTACCTACCTACCTACCTACCTACCTACCTACTGCATTTCTCACTCTCTCCCTCTACCTCCCTCCCTCCCTCCCTCCCTCCCTACTGTATTTCTCCCTCTCTCCCTCTACCTACCTACTTACATACCTACCTACTGTATTTCTCCCTCTCCCTCTCTCCCTCTACTTACCTACCTACCTACTGTATTCCTCACTCTCTCACTCTACCTCCCTACCTACATACCTATCTACTGTATTTCTCCCTCTCTTCCTCTACCTACCTACCAACCTATTGTATTTTTCCTTCTCTCTCTACCTCTACCTATCTACCTACTGTATTTCTCCCTGTCCCTCTCTCCCTCTACCTACCTAACTACCTACTGTATTTCTCCCTCTCCCTCTCTCTCCCTCTCCCTACCTACCTACCTACCTACCTACCTACCTACCTACTGGATTTCTCCCTCTACCTACCTACTGTATTTCACACTCTGTCCCTCTACCTACCTACCTATTGTATTTCTCCTTCTCCCTCTCTCCGTCTACCTACCTATCTACTGTATTTCTACCTCTCCCTCTCTCCCTCTACCTACCTACCTACTGTATTTCTCCTTCTCCCTCCCTACCTACCTACTGTATTTCTACCTCTCCCTACCTACCTGCCTACTGTATTTCTCCCTCTCCCTCTCTCCCTCTTACTACCTATCTTCTGTATTTCTCCCTCTCCCTCTCTATCCCTCTACCTACCTATGGTATTTCTCCCTCTATCCCTCTACCTACCTACCTACAGTATTTCTCCCTCTATCCTTCTACCTTCCTACCTACCTGCCTCTCTACTGTATTTCTCCTTTTGCCTCTCTCCCTCTACCTACCTACCTACTGTATTTCTCCCTCTCCCTCTCTCCCTCTACCTACCTACTGTATTTCTCACTCTATCCCTCTACCTACCTACCAACCTATTATATTTTTCCTTCTCTCTCTACCTCTACCTATCTACCTACTGTATTTCTCCCTGTCCCTCTCTCCCTCTACCTACCTACCTACCTACCTACCTACCTACCTACCTACCTACCTACCTACCTCCCTCCCTCCCTACCTACCTACCTACCTACCTTTCTACCTACCTACCTACCTACTGTATTTCTCACTCTCTCACTCTACCTCCCTACCTACCTCCCTACCTCCCTACTGTATTTCTCCCTCTCTCCCTCTACCTACCTACCTACCTACTGGATTTCTCCCTCTCCCTTTCTCCCTCTACCTACCTACAGTATTTCACACTCTGTCCCTCTACCTACCTACCTATTGTATTTCTCCTTCTCCCTTTCTCCGTCTACCTACCTATCTACTGTATTTCTACCTCTCCCTCTCTCCCTCTACCTACCTACCTACTGTATTTCTCCCTCTATCCTTCTACCTTCCTACCTACCTGCCTCTCTACTGTATTTCTCCCTTTGCCTCTCTCCCTCTACCTACCTACCTACTGTATTTCTCCCTCTCCCTCTACCTACCTACTGTATTTCTCCCTCTCTTCCTCTACCTACCTACCAACCTATTGTATTTTTCCTTCTCTCTCTACCTCTACCTATCTACCTACTGTATTTCTCCCTGTCCCTCTCTCCCTCTACCTACCTAACTACCTACTGTATTTCTCCCTCTCCCTCTCTCTCCCTCTCCCTACCTACCTACCTACCTACCTACCTACCTACTGGATTTCTCCCTCTACCTACCTACTGTATTTCACACTCTGTCCCTCTACCTACCTACCTATTGTATTTCTCCTTCTCCCTCTCTCCGTCTACCTACCTATCTACTGTATTTCTACCTCTCCCTCTCTCCCTCTACCTACCTACCTACTGTATTTCTCCTTCTCCCTCCCTACCTACCTACTGTATTTCTACCTCTCCCTACCTACCTGCCTACTGTATTTCTCCCTCTCCCTCTCTCCCTCTTACTACCTATCTTCTGTATTTCTCCCTCTCCCTCTCTATCCCTCTACCTACCTATGGTATTTCTCCCTCTATCCCTCTACCTACCTACCTACAGTATTTCTCCCTCTATCCTTCTACCTTCCTACCTACCTGCCTCTCTACTGTATTTCTCCTTTTGCCTCTCTCCCTCTACCTACCTACCTACTGTATTTCTCCCTCTCCCTCTCTCCCTCTACCTACCTACTGTATTTCTCACTCTATCCCTCTACCTACCTACCAACCTATTATATTTTTCCTTCTCTCTCTACCTCTACCTATCTACCTACTGTATTTCTCCCTGTCCCTCTCTCCCTCTACCTACCTACCTACCTACCTACCTACCTACCTACCTACCTACCTACCTACCTCCCTCCCTCCCTACCTACCTACCTACCTACCTTTCTACCTACCTACCTACCTACTGTATTTCTCACTCTCTCACTCTACCTCCCTACCTACCTCCCTACCTCCCTACTGTATTTCTCCCTCTCTCCCTCTACCTACCTACCTACCTACTGGATTTCTCCCTCTCCCTTTCTCCCTCTACCTACCTACAGTATTTCACACTCTGTCCCTCTACCTACCTACCTATTGTATTTCTCCTTCTCCCTTTCTCCGTCTACCTACCTATCTACTGTATTTCTACCTCTCCCTCTCTCCCTCTACCTACCTACCTACTGTATTTCTCCCTCTATCCTTCTACCTTCCTACCTACCTGCCTCTCTACTGTATTTCTCCCTTTGCCTCTCTCCCTCTACCTACCTACCTACTGTATTTCTCCCTCTCCCTCTACCTACCTACTGTATTTCTCACTCTATCCCTCTACCTATCTACCTTCTGTATTTCTCCACCTACCTACCTACCTACCTACCTACCTACCTACCTACCTACCTACCTACCTACCTACCTACCTACTGTATTTCTCCCTCCCCCTCTCTATCCCTCTACCTACATACCTACCTACTGTATTTCTCCCTCTATTCCTCTACCTACCTACCAACCTACTGTATTTCTCCCTCTATCCCACTCTCCCTCTACCTACCTACCTACCTACCTACCTACCTACCTAACCTACTGTATTTTTCACTCTCTCCCTCTACCTCCCTCCCTCCCTCCCTCCCTCCCTACTGTATTTCTCCCTCTCTCCCTCTACCTACCTACCAACCTATTTTATTTTTCCTTCTCTCTCTCCCTCTCCCTACCTACCTACCTACCTACCTACTGGATTTCTCCCTCTCCCTTTCTCCCTCTACCTACCTACTGTATTTCACACTCTGTCCCTCTACCTACCTACCTATTGTATTTCTCCTTCTCCCTCTCTCCGTCTACCTACCTATCTACTGTATTTCTACCTCTCCCTCTCTCCCTCTACCTACCTACCTACTGTATTTCTCCTTCTCCCTCTCTCCCTCTCCCTCCCTACCTACCTACTGTATTTCTACCTCTTCCTACCTACCTGCCTACTGTATTTCTACGTCTCCCTCTCTCCCTCTTACTACCTATATTCTGTATTTCTCCCTCTCCCTCTCTATCCCTCTACCAACCTATGGTATTTCTCCCTCTATCCCTCTACCTACCTACCTACTGTATTTCTCCCTCTATCCTTCTACCTTCCTACATACCTGCCTCTCTACTGTATTTCTCCTTTTGCCTCTCTCCCTCTACCTACCTACCTACTGTATTTCTCCCTCTCCCTCTCTCCCTCTACCTACCTACCTACCTACCTACCTACCTACCTACCTACCTACCTACCTACCTATTGTATTTCTCCCTCTACCTACCTAACTACCTACCTACCTACCTAGTGTATTTCTCCCTCCCCCTCTCTATCCCTCTACCTACCTACCAACCTACTGTATTTCTCCCTCTATCCCACTCTCCCTCTACCTACCTACCTACCTACCTACCTACCTACCTCCCTCCCTCCCTCCCTCCCTCCCTCCCTCCCTACCTACCTACCTACCTACCTACTGTATTTTTCACTCTCTCCCTCTACCTCCCTCCCTACCTACCTACCTACTGTATTTCTCCCTCTCTCCCTCTACCTACCTACCAACCTATTGTATTTTTCCTTCTCTCTCTCCCTCTCCCTACCTACCTACCTACCTACCTACTGGATTTCTCCCTTTCTCCCTCTACCTACCTACTGTATTTCACACTCTGTCCCTCTACCTACCTACCTATTGTATTTCTCCTTCTCCCTCTCTCCGTCTACCTACCTATCTACTGTATTTCTACCTCTCCCTCTCTCCCTCTCCCTACCTACCTACTGTATTTCTCCTTCTCCCTCTCTCCCTCTCCCTCCCTCCCTACCTACTGTATTTCTACCTCTCCCTACCTACCTGCCTACTGTATTTCTCCCTCTCCCTCTCTCCCTCTTACTACCTATCTTCTGTATTTCTCCCTCTCCCTCTCTATCCCTCTACCTACCTATGGTATTTCTCCCTCTATCCCTCTACCTACTTACCTACAGTATTTCTCCCTCTATCCTTCTACCTTCCTACCTACCTGCCTCTCTACTGTATTTCTCTTTTTGCCTCTCTCCTTCTACCTACCTACCTACTGTATTTCTCCCTCTCCCTCTCCCCTCTACATACCTACTGTATTTCTCACTCTATCCCTCTACCTACCTACCAAACTATTGTATTTTTCCTTCTCTCTCTACCTCTACCTATCTACCTACTGTATTTCTCCCTGTCCCTCTCTCCCTCTACCTACCTACCTACCTACCTACCTACCTACCTACCTACCTACCTACCTACCTACCTACCTACCTACCTACCTGCTGTATTTCTCCCTCTCTCCCTCTACCTACCTACCTACCTACTTACCTACCTACCTACCTACCTACCTACCTATTGTATTT
The DNA here is from genome assembly GCA_039707465.1 of Rhabdophis nuchalis. Taxonomy (NCBI): domain Eukaryota; kingdom Metazoa; phylum Chordata; class Lepidosauria; order Squamata; family Natricidae; genus Rhabdophis; species Rhabdophis nuchalis. Next base: position 77,474 of record JBDLLF010000056.1, read on the forward strand.
CTCCCTCACCCTCTCTATCCCTCTACCTACCTACCTACTGTATTTCTCCCTCTATCCCTCTACCTACCTACCAACTTACTGTATTTCTCCCTCTATCCCACTCTCCCTTTACCTACCTACCTACCTACCTACCTACCTACCTACCTACCTACTGTATTTCTCCCTCTCTCCCTCTCCCTCCCTCCCTCCCTCCCTCCCTCCCTACCTACTGTATTTCTCACTCTCTCCCTCTACCTACCTACTTACATATCTACCTACTGTATTTCTCCCTCTCCCTCTCTCCCTCTACCTACCTACCTACTGTATTTCTCCCTCTCTCCCTCTACGTACCTACCTACCTACGTACCTACCTACTTTATTTTTCCTTCTCTCTCTCACCCTCTACCTACAAAACTACCTACTGTATTTAACCTTCTCTCTCTATGCCTCTACCTACCTACCTACCTACCTACCTACTGTATTTCTCCTTCTCCCTCGCTCCCTCTACCTACCTACCTACCCACCTACCAACCTACCTACTGTATTTTACACTCTCTATGTCTCTATGCCTCTACCTACCTACCTACCTACCTACCTACCTAAGTACCTACCTACCTACCTGCCTACTGTATTTTTCCCTCTCCCTCTCTATCCCTCCAACTACCTACTGTATTTCTCCCTCTCTCCCACTACCTACCTTCCTACTGTATTTCTCAATCTCCCTCTCTCCCTCTACCTACCTACCTACCTACCTACCTACCTACCTACCTACCTACCTACCTACCCACCTACTGTATTTCTCCCACTCTCCCACTCTCCCTCTACCTACCTACCTACTGTATTTCTCCTTCTCCCTCTCTCCCTCTCCCTCCCTACCTACCTACTGTATTTCTACCTCTCCCTACCTACCTGCCTACTGTATTTCTCCCTCTCCCTCTCTCCCTCTTACTACCTATCTTCTGTATTTCTCCCTCTCCCTCTCTATCCCTCTACCTACCTATGGTATTTCTCCCTCTATCCCTCTACCTACCTACCTACAGTATTTCTCCCTCTATCCTTCTACCTTCCTACCTACCTGCCTCTCTACTGTATTTCTCATTTTGCCTCTCTCCCTCTACCTACCTACCTACTGTATTTCTCCCTCTCCCTCTCTCCCTCTACATACCTACTGTATTTCTCACTCTATCCCTCTACCTACCTACCAACCTATTGTATTTTTCCTTCTCTCTCTACCTCTACCTATCTACCTACTGTATTTCTCCCTGTCCCTCTCTCCCTCTACCTACCTACCTACCTACCTACCTACCTACCTACCTACCTACCTACCTACCTACCTACCTACCTGCTGTATTTCTCCCTCTCTCCCTCTACCTACCTACCTACCTACTTACCTACCTACCTACCTACCTACCTACCTACCTACCTACCTATTGTATTTCTCCCTCACCCTCTCTATCCCTCTACCTACCTACCTACTGTATTTCTCCCTCTATCCCTCTACCTACCTACCAACTTACTGTATTTCTCCCTCTATCCCACTCTCCCTTTACCTACCTACCTACCTACCTACCTACCTACCTACCTACTGTATTTCTCCCTCTCTCCCTCTCCCTCCCTACCTCCCTCCCTCCCTACCTACTGTATTTCTCACTCTCTCCCTCTACCTAAATACTTACATATCTACCTACTGTATTTCTCCCTCTCCCTCTCTCCCTCTACCTACCTACCTACTGTATTTCTCCCTCTCTCCCTCTACGTACCTACCTACCTACGTACCTACCTACTTTATTTTTCCTTCTCTCTCTCACCCTTTACCTACAAACCTACCTACTGTATTTAACCTTCTCTCTCTATGCCTCTACCTACCTACCTACCTACCTACGTACCTACCTACCTACCTACCTACCTACCTACCTACCTACCTACCTACCTACCTACCTACCTACCTACCTACCTACTGTATTTCTCCTTCTCCCTCGCTCCCTCTACCTACCTACCTACCCACCTACCAACCTACCTACTGTATTTTACACTCTCTATGTCTCTATGCCTCTACCTACCTACCTACCTACCTACCTACCTACCTACCTAAGTACCTACCTACCTACCTGCCTACTGTATTTTTCCCTCTCCCTCTCTATCCCTCCAACTACCTACTGTATTTCTCCCTCTCTCCGACTACCTACCTTCCTACTGTATTTCTCAATCTCCCTCTCTCCCTCTACCTACCTACCTACCTACCTACCTACCTACCTACCTACCTACCTACCTACCTACCCACCTACTGTATTTCTCCCACTCTCCCACTCTCCCTCTACCTACCTACCTACCTACCTACCTACCTACCTACCTACCTACCTACTGTATTCCTCACTCTCTCACTCTACCTCCCTACCTACATACCTACCTACTGTATTTCTCCCTCTCTCCCTCTACCTACCTACCAACCTATTGTATTTTTCCTTCTCTCTCTACCTCTACCTATCTACCTACTGTATTTCTCCCTGTCCCTCTCTCCCTCTACCTACCTAACTACCTACTGTATTTCTCCCTCTCCCTCTCTCTCCCTCTACCTACCTACCTACCTACCTACCTACCTACCTACCTACCTACCTACCTACCTACCTACCTACCTACCTACCTACCTACCTACCTACTGTATTTCTCCCTCTATCCCTCTACCTACATACCTACATACCTACCTACATACCTTCCTACCTACCTACCTACCTATTGTACTTCTCCTTCTCCCTCTCTCCGTCTACCTACCTATCTACTGTATTTCTACCTCTCCCTCTCTCCCTCTACCTACCTACCTACTGTATTTCTCCTTCTCCCTCTCTCCCTCTCCCTCCCTACCTACCTACTGTATTTCTACCTCTCCCTACCTACCTACCTACTGTATTTCTCCCTCTACCTACCTACCTACCTACCTACCTACCTACCTACCTACCTACCTACCTATTGTATTTCTCCCTCACCCTCTCTATCCCTCTACCTACCTACCAACCTACTGTATTTCTCCCTCTATCCCACTCTCCCTCTACCTACCTACCTCCCTCCATACTGTATTTCTCCCTCTCTCCCACTCTCCCTCTACCTACCTACTTACATACCTACCTACTGTATTTCCCCCTCTCTCCCTCTACTTACCTACCTACCTACCTACCTACCTATCTACCTACTTTATTTTTCCTTCTCTCTCTCACCCTCTACCTACAAAACTACCTACTGTATTTAACCCTCTCTCTCTATGCCTCTACCTACCTACCAACCTACCTACCTACCTACCTATGTACCTACCTACCTACCTACTGTATTTCTCCTTCTCCCTCGCTCCCTCTACCTACCTACCTACCCACCTACCTACCTACTGTATTTTTCCTTCTCTCTCTCTCCCACTACATACCAACCTACCTACTGTATTTAACCCTCTCTCTCTCTATGCCTCTACCTACCTACCTACCTACCTACCTAAGTACCTACCTACATACCTGCCTACTGTATTTTCCCTCTCCCTCTCTATCCCTCCAACTACCTACTGTATTTCTCCCTCTCTCCCACTACCTACCTTCCTACTGTATTTCTCAATCTCCCTCTCTCCCTCTACCTACCTACCTACCTACCTACCTACCTACCTACCTACCTATCTACTGTATTCCTCACTCTCTCACTCTACCTCCCTACCTACATACCTACATACTGTATTTCTCCCTCTCTCCCTCTACCTACCTACCAACCTATTGTATTTTTCCTTCTCTCTCTACCTCTACCTATCTACCTACTGTATTTCTCCCTCTCCCTCTCTCCCTCTACCTACCTACCTACCTAACTACCTACTGTATTTCTCACTCTCCCTCTCCCTCCCTCTACCTACCTACCTACCTACCTACCTACCTATCTATCTACCTACCTACCTATTGTATTTCTCCCTCACCCTCTCTATCCCTCTACCTACCTACCAACCTACTGTATTTCTCCCTCTATCCCACTCTCCCTCTACCTACCTACCTACCTACCTACTGTATTTCTCACTCTCTCCCTCTACCTCCCTCCCTCCATACTGTATTTCTCCCTCTCTCCCACTCTCCCTCTACCTACCTACTTACATACCTACCTACTGTATTTCTCCCTCTCTCCCTCTACTTACCTACCTACCTACCTACCTACCTATCTACCTACTTTATTTTTCCTTCTCTCTCTCACCCTCTACCTACAAAACTACCTACTGTATTTAACCCTCTCTCTCTATGCCTCTACCTACCTACCAACCTACCTACCTACCTACCTACCTATGTACCTACCTACCTACCTACTGTATTTCTCCTTCTCCCTCGCTCCCTCTACCTACCTACCTACCCACCTACCTACCTACTGTATTTTTCCTTCTCTCTCTCTCCCACTACATACCAACCTACCTACTGTATTTAACCCTCTCTCTCTCTATGCCTCTACCTACCTACCTACCTACCTACCTAAGTACCTACCTACATACCTGCCTACTGTATTTTCCCTCTCCCTCTCTATCCCTCCAACTACCTACTGTATTTCTCCCTCTCTCCCACTACCTACCTTCCTACTGTATTTCTCAATCTCCCTCTCTCCCTCTACCTACCTACCTACCTACCTACCTACCTACCTACCTACCTACCTACCTACCTATCTACTGTATTCCTCACTCTCTCACTCTACCTCCCTACCTACATACCTACATACTGTATTTCTCCCTCTCTCCCTCTACCTACCTACCAACCTATTGTATTTTTCCTTCTCTCTCTACCTCTACCTATCTACCTACTGTATTTCTCCCTCTCCCTCTCTCCCTCTACCTACCTACCTAACTACCTACTGTATTTCTCACTCTCCCTCTCCCTCCCTCTACCTACCTACCTACCTACCTACCTATCTATCTACCTACCTACCTACTGTATTTCTCCCTCTCTCCCTCTACCTACCTACCTACCTACCTACCTACCTACCTACCTACCTACCTACCTACTGTATTTCTCCTTCTCCCTCGCTCCCTCTACCTACCTTCCTACCCACCTACCTACCTACTGTATTTTTCCTTCTCTCTCTCTCCCACTACCTACCAACCTACCTACTGTATTTAACCCTCTCTCTCCCTATGCCTCTACCTACCTACCTACCTACCTACCTACCTACCTACCTACCTACCTAAGTACCTACCTACCTACCTGCCTACTGTATTTCTCCCTCTCCCTCTCTATCCCTCCAACTACCTACTGTATTTCTCCCTCTCTCCCACTACCTACCTTCCTACTGTATTTCTCAATCTCCCTCTCTCCCTCTACCTACCTACCTACCTACCTACCTACCTACCTACCTACCTACCTACCTACCTATCTACTGTATTCCTCACTCTCTCACTCTACCTCCCTACCTACATACCTACCTACTGGATTTCTCCCTTTCTCCCTCTACCTACCTACTGTATTTCACACTCTGTCCCTCTACCTACCTAACTATTGTATTTCTCCTTCTCCCTCTCTCCGTCTACCTACCTATCTACTGTATTTCTACCTCTCCCTCTCTCCCTCTACCTACCTACCTACTGTATTTCTCCCTCTATCCTTCTACCTTCCTACCTACCTGACTCTCTACTGTATTTCTCCCTTTGCCTCTCTCCCTCTACCTACCTACCTACTGTATTTCTCCCTCTCCCTCTCTCCCTCTACCTACCTATGGTATTTCTCACTCTATCCCTCTACCTATCTACCTTCTGTATTTCTCCACCTACCTACCTACCTACCTACCTACCTACCTACCTACCTACCTACCTACCTACTGTATTTCTCCCTCCCCCTCTCTATCCCTCTACCTACATACCTACCTACTGTATTTCTCCCTCTATTCCTCTACCTACCTACCAACCTACTGTATTTCTCCCTCTATCCCACTCTCCCTCTACCTACCTACCTACCTACCTAACCTACTGTATTTTTCACTCTCTCCCTCTACCTCCCTCCCCTCCCTCCCTCCCTACCTACTGTATTTCTCCCTCTCTCCCTCTACCTACCTACCAACCTATTTTATTTTTCCTTCTCTCTCACCCTCTCCCTACCTACCTACCTACCTACTGGATTTCTCCCTCTCCCTTTCTCCCTCTACCTACCTACTGTATTTCACACTCTGTCCCTCTACCTACCTACCTATTGTATTTCTCCTTCTCCCTCTCTCCGTCTACCTACCTATCTACTCTATTTCTCCCTCTCCCTCTCTCCCTCTACCTACCTACCTACTGTATTTCTCCTTCTCCCTCTCTCCCTCTCCCTCCCTCCCTACCTACTGTATTTCTACCTCTCCCTACCTACCTGCCTACTGTATTTCTACCTCTCCCTCTCTCCCTCTTACTACCTATCTTCTGTATTTCTCCCTCTCCCTCTCTATCCCTCTACCTACCTATGGTATTTCTCCCTCTATCCCTCTACCTACCTACCGACTGTATTTCTCCCTCTATCCTTCTACCTTCCTACCTACCTGCCTCTCTACTGTATTTCTCCTTTTGCCTCTCTCCCTCTACCTACCTACCTACTGTATTTCTCCCTCTCCCTCTCTCCCTCTACCTACCTACCTACCTACCTACCTTCCTATTGTATTTCTCCTTCTCCCTCTCTCCGTCTACCTACCTATCTACTGTATTTCTACCTCTCCCTCTCTCCCTCTACCTACCTACCTACTGTATTTCTCCCTCTATCCTTCTACCTTCCTACCTACCTGACTCTCTACTGTATTTCTCCCTTTGCCTCTCTCCCTCTACCTACCTACCTACTGTATTTCTCCCTCTCCCTCTCTCCCTCTACCTACCTACTGTATTTCTCACTCTATCCCTCTACCTATCTACCTTCTGTATTTCTCCACCTACCTACCTACCTACCTACCTACCTACCTACCTACCTACTCCTACCTACCTACCTACCTACTGTATTTCTCCCTCCCCCTCTCTATCCCTCTACCTACATACCTACCTACTGTATTTCTCCCTCTATTCCTCTACCTACCTACCAACCTACTGTATTTCTCCCTCTATCCGACTCTCCCTCTACCTACCTACCTACCTACCTACCTACCTACCTACCTAACCTACTGTATTTTTCACTCTCTCCCTCTACCTCCCTCCCTCCCTCCCTACCTACCTACTGTATTTCTCCCTCTCTCCCTCTACCTACCTACCAACCTATTTTATTTTTCCTTCTCTCTCTCCCTCTCCCTACCTACCTACCTACCTACTGGATTTCTCCCTCTCCCTTTCTCCCTCTACCTACCTACTGTATTTCACACTCTGTCCCTCTACCTACCTACCTATTGTATTTCAATTTCTCCCTCTCTCCGTCTACCTACCTATCTACTGTATTTCTCCCTCTCCCTCTCTCCCTCTACCTACCTACCTACTGTATTTCTCCTTCTCCCTCTCTCCCTCTCCCTCCCTACCTACCTACTGTATTTCTACCTCTCCCTACCTACATGCCTACTTTATTTCTACCTCTCCCTCTCTCCCTCTTACTACCTATCTTCTATATTTCTCCCTCTCCCTCTCTATCCCTCTACCTACCTATGGTATTTCTCCCTCTATCCCTCTACCTACCTACCTACTGTATTTCTCCCTCTATCCTTCTACCTTCCTACCTACCTGCCTCTCTACTGTATTTCTCCTTTTGCCTCTCTCCCTCTACCTACCTACCTACTGTATTTCTCCCTCTCCCTCTCTCCCTCTACCTACCTACCTACCTACCTACCTACCTACCTACCTACCTATCTACCTACCTACCGACCTACCTACCTACCTATTGTATTTCTCCCTCTACCTAACTACCTACCTACCTACCTACCTACTGTATTTCTCCCTCCCCCTCTCTATCCCTCTACCTACCTACCAACCTACTGTATTTCTCCCTCTATCCCACTCTCCCTCTACCTACCTACCTACCTACCTACCTACCTACCTACCTACCTACTGTATTTTTCACTCTCTCCCTCTACCTCCCTCCCTCCCTCCCTACCTACTGTATTTCTCCCTCTCTCCCTCTACCTACCTACCAACCTATTGTATTTTTCCTTCTCTCTCTCCCTCTCCCTACCTACCTACCTACCTACCTACTGGATTTGTCCCTTTCTCCCTCTACCTACCTACTGTATTTCACACTCTGTCCCTCTACCTACCTACCTATTGTATTTCTCCTTCTCGCTCTATCCGTCTACCTACCTATCTACTGTATTTCTCCTTCTCCCTCTCTCCCTCTCCCCTCCCTCCCTACCTACCTATTGTATTTCTCCTTCTCCCTCTCTCCGTCTACCTACCTATCTACTGTATTTCTACCTCTCCCTCTCTCCCTCTACCTACCTACCTACTGTATTTCTCCCTCTATCCTTCTACCTTCCTACCTACCTGCCTCTCTACTGTATTTCTCCCTTTGGCTCTCTCCCTCTACCTACCTACCTACTGTATTTCTCCCTCTCCCTCTCTCCCTCTGCCTACCTACTGTATCTCTCACTCTATCCCTCTACCTATCTACCTTCTGTATTTCTCCACCTACCTACCTACCTACCTACCTACCTACCTACCTACCTACTGTATTTCTCCCTCTCTCCCTCTACCTACATACCTACATACCTACCTACCTACCTACCTACCTACCTACCTACCTAACTACCTATTGTATTTCTCCCTCACCCTCTCTCCGTCTACCTACCTATCTACTGTATTTCTAACTCTCCCTCTCTCCCTCTACCTACCTACCTACTGTATTTCTCCTTCTCCCTCTCTCCCTCTTACTACCTATCTTCTGTATTTCTCCCTCTCTATCCCTCTACCTACCTATGGTATTTCTCCCTCTATCCCTCTACCTACCTACCTACTGTATTTCTCCCTCAATCCTTCTACCTTCCTACCTACCTGCCTCTCTACTGTATTTCTCCTTTTGCCTCTCTCCCTCTACCTACCTACCTACTGTATTTCTCCCTCTCCCTCTCTCCCTCTACCTACCTACTGTATTTCTCACTCTATCCCTCTACCTACCTACCTACTGTATTTTTCCTTCTCTCTCTACCTCTACCTATCTACCTACTGTATTTCTCCCTGTCCCTCACTCCCTCTACCTACCTAACTACCTACTGTATTTCTCCCTCTCCCTCTCTCTCCCTCTACCTACCTACCTACCTACCTACCTACCTACCTACCTACCTACCTACCTACCTACCTACTTTATTTTTCCTTCTCTCTCTCACCCTCTACCTACAAAACTACCTACTGTATTTAACCCTCTCTCTCTATGCCTCTACCTACCTACCTACCTACCTACCTACCTACCTACCTACCTACCTACCTATGTACCTACCTACCTACCTACCTACCTACCTACCTACTGTATTTCTCCTTCTCCCTCGCTCCCTCTACCTACCTACCTACCCACCTACCTACCTACTGTATTTTTGCTTCTCTCTCTCTCCCACTACCTACCAACCTACCTACTGTATTTAACCCTCTCTCTCTCTATGCCTCTACCTACCTACCTACCTACCTACCTAGCTACCTACCTACCTACCTAAGTACCTACCTACCTACCTGCCTACTGTATTTCTCCCTCTCCCTCTCTATCCCTCCAACTACCTACTGTATTTCTCCCTCTCTCCCACTACCAACCTTCCTACTTTATTATTCAATCTCCCTCTCTCCCTCTACCTACCTACCTACCTACCTACCTACCTACCTACCTACCTACCTACCTACTGAATTCCTCACTCTCTCACTCTACCTCCCTACCTACATACCTACCTAATGTATTTCTCCCTCTCTCCCTCTACCTACCTACCAACCTATTGTATTTTTCCTTCTCTCTCTACCTCTACCTATCTACCTACTGTATTTCTCCCTGTCCCTCTCTCCCTCTACCTACCTACCTACCTACCTACCTACGTACCTACCTACCTACCTACCCATCTACCTACTGTATATCTCCCTCTCCCTCTCCCTCTCTCTAACTCTACCTACCTACCTACCTACTGTATTTCTCCCTCTCTCCCTCTACCTACCTACCAACCTATTGTATTTTTCCTTCTCTCTCTACCTCTACCTATCTACCTACTGTATTTCTCCCTGTCCCTCTCTCCCTCTACCTACCTAACTACCTACTGTATTTCTCCCTCTCCCTCTCTCTCCCTCTACCTACCAAACTACCTACTGTATTTCTCCCTCTCCCTCTCTCTCCCTCTACCTACCTACCTACCTACCTACCTACCTACCTACCTACCTACCTACCTACCTACCTACCTACCTACCTACCTACCTACCTATTGTATTTATCCCTCACCCTCTCTATCCCTCTACCTACCTACCTACTGTATTTCTCCCTCTCTCCCTCTACCTACCTACCAACCTATTGTATTTTTCCTTCTCTCTCTACCTCTACCTATCTACCTACTGTATTTCTCCCTGTCCCTCTCTCCCTCTACCTACCTAACTACCTACTGTATTTCTCCCTCTCCCTCTCTCTCCCTCTACCTACCAAACTACCTACTGTATTTCTCCCTCTCTCTCCCTCTACCTACCTACCTACCTACCTACCTACCTACCTACCTACCTACCTACCTACCTACCTATTGTATTTCTCCCTCACCCTCTCTATCCCTCTACCTACCTACCTACTGTATTTCTCCCTCTATCCCTCTACCTACCTACCAACCTACTGTATTTCTCCCTCTATCCCACTCTCCCTCTACCTACCTACCTACCTACCTACCTACCTACCTACCTACCTACCTACCTACCTACTGTATTTCTCACTCTCTCCCTCTACCTCCCTAGCTCCCTGCAACCATCTCTCTCTATGCCTCTACCTACCTACCTACCTACCTACTGTATTTCTCCCTCTCTCCCTCTACCTACATACCTACCTACCTACCTACCTACCTACCTACCTACCTACCTATTGTATTTCTCCCTTACCCTCTGTATCCCTCTACCTACCTACCTACTGTATTTCTCCCTCTATCCCTCTACCTACCTACCAACCTACTGTATTTCTCCCTCTATCCCACTCTCCCTCTACCTCCCTCCCTCCCTCCCTCCCTACCTACCTACCTACCTACTGTATTTCTCACTCTCTCCCTCTACCTCCCTACCTCCCTCCCTACCTACCTACTGTATTTCTCCCTCTCTCCCTCTACCTACCTACTTACATACCTACCTACTGTATTTCTCCCTCTCTCCCTCTACTTACCTACCTACCTACCTACCTACCTACCTACCTACCTACCTACTGTATTTCTCCTTCTCTCTCTCACCCTCTACCTACAAAACTACCTACTGTATTTAACCATCTCTCTCTATGCCTCTACCTACCTACCTACCTACTGTATTTCTCCTTCTCCCTCGCTCCCTCTACCTACCTACCTACCCACCTACCTACCTACTGTATTTTTCCTTCTCTCTCTCTCCCACTACCTACCAACCTACCTACTGTATTTAACCCTCTCTCTCTCTCTATGCCTCTACGTACCTACCTACCTACCTACCTACCTACCTAAGTACCTACCTACCTACCTGCCTACTGTATTTCTCCCTCTCCATCTCTATCCCTCCAACTACCTACTGTATTTCTCCCTCTCCCACTACCTACCTTCCTACTGTATTTCTCAATCTCCCTCTCTCCCCCTACCTACCTACCTACCTACCTACCTACCTACCTACCTACTGTATTCCTCACTCTCTCACTCTACCTCCCTACCTACATACCTACCTACTGTATTTCTCCCTCTACCTACCTACCAACCTATTGTATTTTTCCTTCTCTCTCTCCCTCTCCCTACCTACCTACCTACTGGATTTCTCCCTCTCCCTTTCTCCCTCTACCTACCTACTGTATTTCACACTCTGTCCCTCTACCTACCTACCTATTGTATTTCTCCTTCTCCCTCTCTCCGTCTACCTACCTATCTACTGTATTTCTACCTCTCCCTCTCTCCCTCTCCCTCCCTCCCTCCCTACTGTATTTCTACCTCTCCCTACCTACCTGCCTACTGTATTTCTCCCTCTCCCTCTCTCCCTCTTACTACCTATCTTCTGTATTTCTCCCTCTCTATCCCTCTACCTACCTATGGTATTTCTCCCTCTATCCCTCTACCTACCTACCTACTGTATTTCTCCCTCAATCCTTCTACCTTCCTACCTACCTGCCTCTCTACTGTATTTCTCCTTTTGCCTCTCTCCCTCTACCTACCTACCTACTGTATTTCTCCCTCTCCCTCTCTCCCTCTACCTACCTACTGTATTTCTCACTCTATCCCTCTACCTACCTACCTACTGTATTTTTCCTTCTCTCTCTACCTCTACCTATCTACCTACTGTATTTCTCCCTCTCCCTCTCTCCCTCTACCTACCTACTGTATTTCTCACTCTATCCCTCTACCTACCTACCTACTGTATTTTTCCTTCTCTCTCTACCTCTACCTATCTACCTACTGTATTTCTCCTTGTCCCTCTCTCCCTCTACCTACCTAACTACCTACTGTATTTCTCCCTCTCCCTCTCCCTCCCTCTACCTACCTACCTACCTACCTACCTACCTACCTACCTACCTACCTACCTACCTACCTACTTTATTTTTCCTTCTCTCTCTCACCCTCTACCTACAAAACTACCTACTGTATTTAACCCTCTCTCTCTATGCCTCTACCTACCTACCTACCTACCTACCTACCTACCTACCTACCTATGTACCTACCTACCTACCTACCTACCTACCTACTGTATTTCTCCTTCTCCCTCGCTCCCTCTACCTACCTACCTACCCACCTACCTACCTACTGTATTTTTCCTTCTCTCTCTCTCCCACTACCTACCAACCTACCTACTGTATTTAACCCCCTCTCTCTCTATGCCTCTACCTACCTACCTACCTACCTACCTACCTACCTACCTACCTACCTACCTAAGTACCTACCTACCTACCTGCCTACTGTATTTCTCCCTCTCCCTCTCTATCCCTCCAACTACCTACTGTATTTCTCCCTCTCTCCCACTACCAACCTTCCTACTTTATTATTCAGTCTCCCTCTCTCCCTCTACCTACCTACCTACCTACCTACCTACCTACCTACCTACCTACCTACTGAATTCCTCACTCTCTCACTCTACCCTCCTACCTACATACCTACCTAATGTATTTCTCCCTCTCTCCCTCTACCTACCTACCAACCTATTGTATTTTTCCTTCTCTCTCTACCTCTACTTATCTACCTACTGTATTTCTCCCTGTCCCTCTCTCCCTCTACCTACCTACCTACCTACCTACCTACCTACCTACCTACCTACCTACCTACCTACCTACCTACCTACCTACTGTATTTCTCCCTCTCTCCCTCTACCTACCTACCTACCTACCTACCTACCTACCTACCTACCTACCTACCTACCTACCTATTGTATTTCTCCCTCACCCTCTCTATCCCTCTACCTACCTACCTTCTGTATTTCTCCCTCTATCCCTCTACCTACCTACCAACCTACTGTATTTCTCCCTCTATCCCACTCTCCCTCTACCTACCTACCTACCTACCTACCTACCTACCTACCTACCTACCTACCTACCTACTGTATTTCTCACTCTCTCCCTCTACCTCCCTACCTCCCTCCCTCCCTCCCTACTGTATTTCTCCCTCTCTCCCTCTACCTACCTACCAACCTATTGTATTTTTCCTTCTCTCTCTCCCTCTCCCTACCTACCTACCTACGGGATTTCTCCCTCTCCCTTTCTCCCTCTACCTACCTACTGTATTTCTCCCTCTATCCCTCTACCTACCTACCTACCTACCTACCTACCTATTGTATTTCTCCTTCTCCCTCTCTCCGTCTACCTACCTATCTACTGTATTTCTACCTCTCCCTCTCTCCCTCTACCTACCTACCTACTGTATTTCTCCTTCTCCCTCTCTCCCTCTCCCTCCCTACCTACCTACTGTATTTCTACCTCTCCCTACCTACCTGCCTACTGTATTTCTCCCTCTCCCTCTCTCCCTCTTACTACCTATCTTCTGTATTTCTCCCTCTCCCTCTCTATCCCTCTACCTACCTATGGTATTTCTCCCTCTATCCCTCTACCTACCTACCTATTGTATTTCTCCCTCTATCCTTCTACTTTCCTACCTACCTGCCTCTCTACTGTATTTCTCCTTTTGCCTCTCTCCCTCTACCTACCTACCTACTGTATTTCTCCCTCTCCCTCTCTCCCTCTACCTATCTACTGTATTTCTCACTCTATCCCTCTACCTACCTACCAACCTATTGTATTTTTCCTTCTCTCTCTACCTCTACCTATCTACCTACTGTATTTCTCCCTGACCCTCTCTCCCTCTACCTACCTAACTACCTACTGTATTTCTCCCTCTCCCTCTCTCTCCCTCTACCTACCTACCTACCTACCTACCTACCTACCTACCTACCTACCTACCTATTGTATTTCTCAGTCTCCCTCTCTTCCTCTACCTACCTACCTATATACCTACCTACCTACCTACCTACTGCATTTCTCCCTCTCTCAATCTACCTACCTACCTACCTACCTATTGTATTTTTCCTCTCTCCCTCTACCTACCTACTTACCTATCAACCTACTGTATTTTTCTTTCTCTCTCTCTATCCCTCTACCTACCTACCTACTGTATTTTTCCTTCTCTCCCTCTCTCCCTCTACCTACCTACTTACATATCTACATACTGTATTTCTCCCTCTCCCTCTCTCCCTCTACCTACCTACCTACTGTATTTCTACCTCTCTCCCTCTACTTACCTACCTACCTACGTACCTACGTACCTACCTACCTACCTACCTACCTACCTACCTACCTACCTACCTACTTTATTTTTCCTTCTCTCTCTCACCCTCTACCTACAAAACTACCTACTGTATTTAACCCTCTCTCTCTATGCCTCTACCTACCTACCTACCTACCTACCTACCTATGTACCTACCTACCTACCTACCTACCTACCTACTGTATTTCTCCTCCTCCCTCGCTCCCTCTACCTACCTACCTACCCACCTACCTACCTACTTTATTTTTCATTCTCTCTCTCCCACTACCTACCAACCTACCTACTGTATTTAACCCTCTCTCTCTCTATGCCTCTACCTACCTACCTACCTACCTACCTACCTACCTACCTACCAACCTATTGTATTTTTCCTTCTCTCTCTACCTCTACCTATCTACCTACTGTATTTCTCCCTGTCCCTCTCTCCCTCTACCTACCTACCTACCTACCTACCTACCTACCTACCTACCAACCTATTGTATTTTTCCTTCTCTCTCTCTCTCTCCCTCTCCCTACCTACTTACCTACCAACCTACTGTATTTCTCCCTATATCCCACTCTCCCTCTACCTACCTACCTACCTACCTACCTACCTACCTACCTACCTACCTACCTATGTACCTACCTACCTACCTACCTACCTACCTACTGTATTTCTCCTTCTCCCTCGCTCCCTCTACCTACCTACCTACCCACCTACCTACCTACTTTTTTTTTCATTCTCTCTCTCCCACTACCTACCAACCTACCTACTGTATTTAACCCTCTCTCTCTCTATGCCTCTACCTACCTACCTACCTAACTACCTACCTACCTACCTACCTACCTACCTACCTACCTACCTACCAACCTATTGTATTTTTCCTTCTCTCTCTACCTCTACCTATCTACCTACTGTATTTCTCCCTGTCCCTCTCTCCCTCTACCTACCTACCTACCTACCTACCTACCTACCTACCTACCTACCTACCTACCTACCTACCTACCAACCTATTGTATTTTTCCTTCTCTCTCTCTCTCTCCCTCTCCCTACCTACTTACCTACCAACCTACTGTATTTCTCCCTATATCCCACTCTCCCTCTACCTACCTACCTACCTACCTACCTACTGTATTTGTCACTCTCTCCCTCTACCTCCCTCCCTCCCTACCTACCTACTGTATTTCTCCCTCTCTCCCTCTACCTACCTACCTACCTATTGTATTTCTCAGTCTCCCTCTCTTCCTCTACCTACCTACCTATATACATACCTACCTACCTACTGTATTTCTCCCTCTCTCAATCTACCTACCTACCTACCTACCTACCTATTGTATTTTTCCTCTCTCCCTCTACCTACCTACTTACCTATCAACCTACTGTATTTTTCTTTCTCTCTCTCTATCCCTCTACCTACCTACCTACTGTATTTTTCCTTCTCTCCCTCTCTCCCTCTACCTACCTACTTACATATCTACATACTGTATTTCTCCCTCTCCTTCTCTCACTCTACCTACCTACCTACTGTATTTCTACCTCTCTCCCTCTACTTACCTACCTACCTACGTACCTACCTACCTACCTACGTACCTACCTACCTACCTACCTACCTACCTACTTTATTTTTCCTTCTCTCTCTCACCCTCTACCTACAAAACTACCTACTGTATTCAACCCTCTCTCTCTATGCCTCTACCTACCTACCTACCTACCTACTGTATTTCTCCTTCTCCCTCGCTCCCTCTACCTACCTACCTACGCACCTACCTACCTATTGTATTTCTCCCTCACCCTCTCTATCCCTCTACCTACCTACCTACTGTATTTCTCCCTCTATCCCTCTACCTACCTACCAACCTACTGTATTTCTCCCTCTATCCCACTCTCCCTCTACCTACCTACCTACCTACCTACCTACCTACCTACCTACCTACCTACCTACCTACTGTATTTCTCACTCTCTCCCTCTACCTCCCTACCTACCTCCCTCCCTACCTACTGTATTTCTCCCTCTCTCCCTCTACCTACCTACCAACCTATTGTATTTTTCCTTCTCTCTCTCCCTCTCCCTACCTACCTACCTACTGGATTTCTCCCTCTCCCTTTCTCCCTCTACCTACCTACTGTAGATTGTACGCATGCGCAAAGAGATGGCGGTCTGCCTCTGAGCTCCGCGCGGGCCGCGGGGGCTTTTTGGTTAATAGGGATGCCGCCCGACCCTCCTTACCAGCTTTGAGGGTCGGGCCCAGTAAGTGACCACCCTGGCTTACCATCGAGGCCATGGACGGCCTCCCAGGGTGAGTTGACGGCCAAGAACGGGGTTTTTGCTGACCGGAAGGCGCCGGTCATCTGGAGACGCCGGGCGTCAGGCCGATGGCGGGCCGATGCCGGGCTTGTAGAGCCCGCCGGGGGGAGAAAGCGGGGGAGAAAGCGGAGTGTTGGAGACCGGGCAGAAGGTCTGCTGGACGCTGGAGAGGCGGAGACCGGGCAGGAGGCTGGGCAGGAGGCTTGCCAGAAGGTCTGCCGAGGCGTGCCGAATGTCGAAGGCCGAAGGACGTGAGAGGCCGGGTTGCCAGAGGCCGGGACGCCAGGCTGGACAGAAGGCAAGCTGGGACTGCCGAGTGCGGAGGGCCATGGGGGGCCAGGACGCGGAAGGCCGGGATGCCAGTCTGGGAGGGACACCTGGCGAGGACGATCTAGGCCCGATAACAGCAGGGCCGTAGCCAAGATGACCCAATCTGGACTCCTTTATTTGGCCGACTCCATTAGAGTACCGGTGAGTGGGAAAATCGGAGGTCTAGCAGCCGGGAGCCGGGAGCCGGGAGGCCGCATAACAGCTGGGCCGAGGCCTAAGAAGATCCAGGCTGAGGCCCTGTTCCCTACTGACTCTGTTTAAACCAACTTAAACCAGGACCCACAAGGGGGGCCGGGAGATCCTGCAAGGGGCCCAACCATGTACCATCTTTGGCTGAGGCCTGAGGCTCTGGAAGAGTGGGACTGGACTGGACTTGCTAAGGCCACGCCTGTGATAGTGCACTTATGTGATCATGTGCACTTTATGCGATTATTTATGGACCATCATACCCAGGATTTTAACTTCCCTACACCGTATTATTGACTTACTGGAATTAATTAATTTTAACATCTATCTAATATTTATTGAATATATATTTTAACATCTTATTTAATATTTAATATTTATTCTGACCATCCAAGCATCTCTGTACCCAATTGATTCCCTGCTGTTGATGTGACCCGTAATATATTCAAGGGCAGACCTAATCCTACTGCGGGAGTCCCCCCTCTCGCAGGTATGGCCCGCTGTGTTATCAAGGGCACACTTTGATGAGGGACTAATAAGTCAGGAGAAGTGGCGAAAGCGCAGGTGTAGGGGTTTTTTAGTTAAAAAATTGCTGTTTATTTTAGGGGGTACCAGGGAGGGGGGAGGGTTTAGACAGGTTGAGACTAGCCAGAAGGGAACGGGCCGAGCCAGTAGACGACGGAGGGAGGCGGATGGTTCCGTTAAGAGGGGGGAAACACAAGTCATTCCGGTGGAGGGCTTCCCCATCCAGAGGGTCGTGGGGAGGGGCAGGTCCGAGGGGAGACAAGTTCCTTCCTCCCGGTTGGAGGCACGTAGCCGTTGGTTACAAACGGTCAGGTGCCACAACCCCCGCAGGCTAGGTGGCCAGGGAATACAGAGCCAGGGTCTGCGGCTGATGTTTTGCAACGCCAGGTCCGTTGTCAACAAAGCCCCCCTCATTAGTGACCTTGTGTCAGAGGGGGAGCCGGACCTGGTAGGAATTGCGGAGACCTGGTTGGGCCACGAGGGAGGACATCCCCTCGTTGAAATGTGCCCACCAGGCTACCGCGCATTTCATCAGCCGCGGGCCCTAGGCAGGGGTGGTGGGGTAGCGGTCATTATTAAGGAAGGCCTTGAGCCGAGAGAGACCATTGTGCCTCAGACTTCTGGCTGTGAGTCCCTCTGCGTGAAGTGGGGCCTAGGGAGGCAGTTGGGCTTGCTGGTTGTATACCTGGCTCCCCGCTATGTAGCAGCAGCCCTGCCCGAGCTCCTGGAGGTGATCGCTACGGTGGCAGTGGAGACCCCCAGACTTATAGTCATGGGGGACTTTAACCTGCCATCGTTGGGCGAATCATCCGTGGTAGCTCGGGAGTTCATGGCTTCCATGACGGCCATGGACCTGACCCAAGTAATTCAGGGCCCCACCCACGAGGGTGGACATACGCCGGACCTCATCTTCGTCTCGGGCCAATGGAAAAGTGATCTGGGTACAGGGGATATAGTCATCACACCCTTGTCATGGTCAGACCACTCACTTCTCCGGCTCGACTTTCCGACCGCTGCTCCCCTCCGCGGGGAGGCGGAACCAGAGTCACCAATCTGGTACCGCCCCAGGCGCTTGATGGACCCGGATGGGTTCCAGACAGCGCTTGGGCCATTTCCTGTATCCCTGACCCGCGCCCCGATGGAGGACCTCACGGCCGCATGGAATAGTGCGGCCGTGGGAGCCTTAGATCGGGTCGCGCCCTTGCGGCCTCTCTCGCGGCGGCGAACCACCCTGGCTCCTTGGTTCACTGAGGAGCTGCGGGTGATGAAACGCCGCAAGAGATGCCTAGAGAGAAGATGGAGGGCTAGCCGCTCTGAATCTGACCGGACACAGGTAAGAGCCCATTTACGGACTTACATTGTGGCGCTGAGGGTGGCCAAACGTCATCATTGTGCCACTCTCATAGCATCCGCAGAAAACCGCCCTGCCGCCCTGTTTAGGGTGACCCGCGCCCTCCTTCAACAGAGGGAACGGGAAGCCCCGCTACAGGGTAGAGCAGAGGAATTTGTGATTTTTCTGCAGGAGAAAACCGCCCAGATACAGAGTGAGCTAACCCCCATTCATGGCCCAGTGGGATGCCACGAGAGAGATCTTGTTTGGGAGGAGTTTGACTCCGTTACTTCCGAGGATATGGACAGGCTACGTGGGCGACTGCGAGCCACCACATGTTTATTGGACCCGTGCCCCTCCTGGCTTGTACTGGCATCCTGGGAGGTGACACGAGGCTGGCTCCAAGAGGTTGTCAACGCATCCTTGAGTGAGGGTTCCTTGCCTGCCTCCCTAAAAGAGGCCATGGTGAGGCCCCTCCTCAAGAAGCCCTCTTTGGACCCAGCTCTTTTGAACAACTACCGTCCAGTCTCCAACCTTCCCTTCTTGGCGAAGGTTGTTGAGAGTGTGGTGGCACAACAGTTTCCCCGTCACCTGGAGGAAGTTGACTATCTAGATCCGCGCCAGTCCGGCTTTCGGCCCGGGCATAGCACCGAGACGGCATTGGTCGCGTTGGTAGATGATCTCTGGAGGGCCAGAGATGGGGGATGTTCCTCCATCCTGGTCCTATTAGACCTTTCGGCGGCTTTCGATACCATCGACCATGGTATCCTATTGCATCGGCTGGGGGGGTTGGGGGTGGGAGGCACCGTTTTACGGTGGTTCTCCTCCTACCTCTCTGGCCGATCGCAATTTGTGCGGGCAGGAGAGCAGAGGTCGACCCCGAGACCCCTCACATGCGGGGTGCCTCAGGGGTCGGTCCTCTCGCCTCTCCTGTTTAACGCATACATGAAGCCGCTGGGCGAGATCATCCGTGGTTTTGGGGTAGAGTACCACCTGTACGCTGATGACACCCAGCTGTACATATCTACCCCAAACCACCCCAACGATGCCGTAGCGGTGATGTGCCAGTGCCTGGAAGCCGTGCGGATCTGGATGGGAAGTAACGGACTTAGGCTCAACTCGACCAAGACCGAGTGGCTGTGGTTTCCGGCTGCCCGATTCAACCAGCTCTCTCCAACGCTGGCCATAGGGGGCGAACATCTTGCCCCTGTGGATGGGGCGCGCAACTTGGGTGTCCTCCTGGATACCCGGCTGTCCATGGAAGATCAAGTGACAGCCGTGGCCAGGAGGGCGTTTTACCAGGTTCGCCTGGTACGCCAGTTGCGCCCCCTATTGGATCGGGACGCCCTTCGCACAGTCACTCATGCTCTCGTGACATCCCGACTGGATTATTGCAACTCTCTCTACATGGGGCTCCCCTTGAGGTGTACCCGGAGGCTTCAGTTGGTCCAGAATGCAGCCGCGCGAGCAATTATGGGCACCTCTAGGTTTGCCCACGTAACACCGCTCTTGCGCGAGCTGCACTGGCTACCTGTCGTCTTCCGGGTGCGCTTCAAGGTGTTAATTACCATCTTCAAAGCGCTCCATGGCTCGGGACCTAGCTACCTGCGGGATCGGATCCTGCCCCATACATCCTCACGGCCGATTCGCTCCCACAGAGAGGGACTTCTCCGGGTGCCGTCCACTAGACTTTGTCAGCGGGCGACGCCCAGGGGAAGGGCCTTCTCTGTGGCGGGCCCAGCCCTCTGGAATGACCTTCCCCCCGATATCAGGACAACCACGGACCTCCGCTCCTTCCGCTTAAAATTAAAGACACACTTTTTTCGTCTGGCCGGCCTTGGGTAGTCTCTTTTTAGGTTAGGGGTTTTTAGGGGTAATTTTTAGTTTAGTTTATGGGTTTTAGCGCAGGATCAATTTAATCTATTTTTAATTTTGTATTTTGTATTTGTCTGTGGTTTTATTTGTATTTTTAATTGCCTGTGCCCCGCCTCGAGTCCCCTTGGGGAGAGAGAGCGGGATATAAAATTAAATTATTATTATTATTATTATTATTACTGTATTTCACACTCTGTCCCTCTACCTACCTACCTACCTATTGTATTTCTCCTTCTCCCTCTCTTCGTCTACCTACCTATCTACTGTATTTCTACCTCTCCCTCTCTCCCTCTACCTACCTACCTACTGTATTTCTCCTTCTCCCTCTCTCCCTCTCCCTCCCTCCCTACCTACTGTATTTCTACCTCTCCCTACCTACCCGCCTACTGTATTTCTCCCTCTCCCTCTCTCCCTCTTACTACCTATCTTCTGTATTTCTCCCTCTCCCTCTCTATCCCTCTACCTACCTATGGTATTTCTCCCTCTATCCCTCTACCTACCTACCTACTGTATTTCTCCCTCTATCCTTCTACCTTCCTACCTACCTGCCTCTCTACTGTATTTCTCCTTTTGCCTCTCTCCCTCTACCTACCTACCTACTGCATTTCTCCCTCTCCCTCTCTCCCTCTACCTACCTACTGTATTTCTCACTCTATCCCTCTACCTACCTACCAACCTATTGTATTTTTCCTTCTCTCTCTACCTCTACCTATCTACCTACTGTATTTCTCCCTGTCCCTCTCTCCCTCTACCTACCTAACTACCTACTGTATTTCTCCCTCTCCTTCTCTCTCCCTCTACCTACCTACCTACCTACCTACCTACCTACCTACCTACCTACCTACCTACCTACCTACCTATTGTATTTCTCAGTCTCCCTCTCTTCCTCTACCTACCTACCTATATACATACCTACCTACCTACTGTATTTCTCCCTCTCTCAATCTACCTACCTACCTATTGTATTTTTTTTAAATAATCTTTATTAATATAAATATAAAAATAACATTTAACAAATAAAGAAAAATCGACATACATTATTAAGGCGGAAAGGAAGGTAGGGGAAGAGGGGAGGAGGGAGATAGAAGAAAGAGAAGAGAAGGGTGGACATACCGGGGATATAGTTATTCCCCAAATTCAAAAGTTTTTGTTTGTCCCAGTCTGTTCTATTCATTCTTATATACATTTTAACTTAACTATCTGCCTCACTTGTTCCTTGTATTTATTCCACATTTATACTATTTGGTTGTTCACTTTGGTATCCTTTTGTTCTCTTGTCGTACCATATGTACCATTTTTCCCATGTTTGAGCATAAATCGACTCTGTTTTATCTTTTAAGATATATGTTAGCCTATCGGATTCAGCACAGTTGAAAATTTTGGATATGACGAGGTGGTCTGTTGGTACATTACTATCTTTCCATTGTTGCGCAATGGCCATCCTTGTTGCTGTTGTAATGTGTATAAAAAGGTACCAGTCTTGGTTCTGAGTTTGGTTTGGTTTAATGCCAAGTAAGTAAGATTCAGGCTTAAGAGGGAAGTTGATACCTACTATTTTCATCAGCCAGATTTGTATTTTCTTCCAAAGTTGGTTAATTTTTGGACAAGTCCACCATTGGTGAAAGAACGTACCCCTGGCCGTTTTGCATTTCCAACATCTGTTGGAAGTATTTGGAAACATATATGCTATTCGGGATGGTGGTAAATACCACCTATATAGCATTTTGTATAAGTTCTCCTTGAATGAGGAGGCCAGGGTCATTTTAATAGATTTGCCCCAAATTGTTTGCCATTCGTCGAGTGTAATGTTCCTTCCTATATTCCTCCCCCAAGCGATCATAGCACCTTTGATTATTTCCTCACCAATATATCCTTGTAAAAGCAATTTATATGCTTTAGAAATGAATTTAATCGGTGAATCCCATAAGATCTTATCAATATCTTGTTTTGACGGGTAAATTCCAAATTGTTTTTTATCCTTATTGAATTTAGATACTGCTTGCGTGTAGGACCACCAGTCTATTTTCCAACCCCTTAACTCTAAATCTGCCCGTGTTCTGATATTACCAATTTCGTCTGTCAAGTCTTCATAAGTTAAATTCCTTTTTGGATTATGAACCGTTGGATAGGTCACTGCTTCGATTGGTGCTAGCCATCTTGGGATTTGGTTATATAGTTGTTTAATTTTCAACCATGACGCAAAAAGGGTCACCCTAATATGATGGATTGTGAAACTTATGGGTTGTTTGTTGTCTTTGGGCCAAAGGTATGAATGCCAACCCTGGGGCAGATCATGGCCTTCAATTGCTAGTATTTGACTTCTTGTAAGAGTAACCCAATCTTTAACCCAAATTAAGATTGACGCGTGGTAATAGAGCTCCCAATTTGGTAATCCCAGGCCTCCTTTCAGTTTATGTTCTTGGAGCATTTTCTTTTTAATGCGTGCTTTTTTTCCCTGCCAGACAAATTTAAGAGTAATCCGATCTAGTTTTTGGAAAAATTCTTTGTTTAGTTTTACAGGTGCTGATTGAAATAAGTATGTCCATTTTGGTAAAATATATGCCTTAATAGCAGCTATCCTTCCTAATAAAGATATTGGGATTTTGCTCCAATTTTCAAGTTCCCTAGCCATTTCTCCTATTAATTTATTGTAATTTAACTCTTTAATCGCGGAACACCTATTGGTTAACCAAATTCCCAAGTATTTCACTTTTTTAACAATTTCAATTCCCATTAATTCTTGTATTTGTTCCTTTTGTTTCCCTGTTATATTTTTGGTTAACATTTTAGTTTTTTGTTTGTTAATTTTTAATCCGGCCACCTCACCATATTCCTCTATTGCTGTGATTAGTTTGGGTCCTGAAGTCAGAGGTTCCTCTACTATGAAGACCAGGTCATCTGCGAATGCTTGTATTTTGTATTCTTCTCCTCTGACTTGCAGGCCTCTAATATTTTTTTCTTGTCTGATTATATTTAGTAAGGGTTCCAATACTAAGATAAACAGAAGGGGTGATAGCGGGCAGCCTTGTCTAGTGCCCCTACATATTGGGATCCGATCTGATAGCACTTTGTTAAATAATAATCTTGCCGATTGTGTTTTATATATAGCCTGGACTGCTTTAGTAAATTTGGGGCCGAAATCCATACTTTGCAATTGTTGAGTAATAAATGTCCAATTAACCCTGTCGAATGCTTTTTGTGCGTCCAGGAAGATCATACTCATTTGTTTATCTGGATGTGCCTCATAATACTCTAAACCAGTGGTTCCCAAAGTGGGCGGTAACGCCCCCCAGGGGGCGGTGGCCTGCGTTAGGGGGGCGCTAGGAGGCCAAACAGCTGCAGGGGGGCACTAGGAGGCAACAGGGGGGCGCTGAGGGTGAGGAAGAAACTTGCCGATCGGAAGATGGGCTGTTAAAGCCTATCGGCGTGGGCGGAAGGACGACATCGTTAAAACAAACCTGGAAATAGCAGGTTTCCCTTTAAGCAACGTCACCACCCTCCCCTCCAATCACCGCCTTCCTCCCAGGAGAGGCGTGTGCGCGCGCTGCTTCAATCTCCTGTCCCCGACCAGCTCCAGCTCTTCCCTCCACAAAAGCCCCTGCCAGACCAGGCGGCGCTGGTCCCCTGTGCCCCCACAGCTCCCTTGCTCTGAGCTGCGCTTTGGAACGGGCAGCGATCCCTCGAAAGCCCCCAGGTTGGTCCTCCTCCTCACCCGGATCCAGCGCGGCGCTCGCCGCCCGGCCTTTGTCCCTGCTGGCCCCAAGGAAGCTGCTGCTCCAGTCCCAAAGTGAACCAGAGGGAGCTGGAAGAGAGCTCGGAGGTCCTCTAGTCAGCCAGCAGGGACAAAGGCCAGACGGGGAGCGCCGCTCTGGATCCGGGCGAGGAGGAGGACCAACTTGGGGGCTTTCGAGGGATCGCTGCCCACTCCAAAGCGCAGCTCAGAGCAAGGGAGCCACTGCGAGGGTGCGGAGGGCACAGGGGGTCCCAGTGCCACCTGGTCCAGATGGGATCTTTGCTGGCCTGGCAGGGGCTTTTGCGGAGGGAGGAGGGGACCCCAGAGCCGGTTGGGGATGGAGATTGAAGCAGCGCGCATGCGCGCACGCCTCTCCTGGGAGGAAGGAAGCCTCTGCTCCAGCCCCAAAGTGAACCGGAGGGAGCTGGAAGAGAGCTCGGAGGTCCTCTAGTCCAGCCCCTGCTCAAGCAGGACTAGAGCCTCCGCTAGTCCAGATCAGGGGCTGCCTCCTTCCTTCTGAAAAGTCTCCGGGGATGGAGCTCCAGTGCAGCCGCTTTTGGCCCCTCCATGCATCTGGGGAAGCGGTGTGGAAGATCCGGCGCATGTCTTGCAACCTCCCCACGTGAGAGGCAAGGGGTGCGGGGCGGCTTTGGAGGGAGAGCCCGGCTGGAGCGCGGTGGTGGGCGGGGCGGGCAGAACCAGGCAGGTGCGGCAGCCGAGTCCTCCTGAAGCAGCGCCAGCCAGCATGTCCCTTAAGAAGAGCCCCAAGGGCAAGGGCTGCAGTGCTGCACCCACCCCGCCCACTGCCCACTGCCAACAACACGCCCCTGCCTCCTCCTCCTCCTCAGCAGGCAGCCCGGGGCGCGGGCACGGCGGCAACCACGAGCCCCACTTGGCCAGGACAGGGGGCCCAGCGCCCACCCAACCCAACTACCGCTTGGCGGGCGGGCGGAGGGCTGATGCTAACTCCCCTTCTGTTTCTTCTTCTGGGGGGGGCATTGCCTTGCTTTGACAGCCGCCTCGTTTCCAATGAGGGGGGGGGGAGAAATCCATGTTTTTCCTCCATCTCCATGGATCTCCCCCAATTGGAAATGAGGTGGCTGTGAAAGGAAGGGAGCGCCCCCCGTGTGTCTTCAAACAGCCGGAGGAGGAATAGGAGGGGAGTTCCACGCGGGGCTTTTCAAACAACCAAACTCCCCCCCCCCCGTTCCTCCTCCTGCTGTTTGAAGAAGACACGCGGGGGGTGCTCCCTTCCCTTTCACGGCCACCTCATTTCCAATAGGGGGGGATCCATTTAGATGGAGGAAAAACATGGATTTCCCCCCCCCCCCCATTGGAAATGGGGCGATTCCAGCAGCTGCGTTTTGCCTTGAAACTTGCTTTCCTAGCAATCCAAAGGGGACATTCTTCCAGCGGCATCTCAGGTGCTCCCACCCTTAGCTGGGAGGGAGTAAGGATGGCTGGGCACAGTTTGGCTCTTCCCGGTTCCCATCAGATCATTGGGGGCCTCGCGCGCAAGAGAGAAAGTTGCTGGGAGAATGTCCCCTTCGGGTTGCTGGGGCAGCAAGTTTCAAAGCAAAACACAGCTGCTGGAATTGGTGCGCCTGCAATTTAATGCGAGAAGCCTGCATTACCAGTTGCAGCAGCAGCAGAAACAGCAGATGCCACCCCCACCCCCAATGTCCAGCATCCTCCTTGGAAGGCTCGCAGCCGTCTTGGGAGGCGACTGCCGGCAGAGCCTCCGGGTGGAAGGTGAATGAAGGGTGCAGTGGTGGGAGAGGCTGGCCATCCCTGAAGCCAGCTCTCAAAGAAGGAGGCAGAAATGAGGCCTGGGGCTCACTTCCCTGCCTCCTGCGTCTGAGAGCTGCGGGCAGCAGGGAAAATGAGTCTTCTTTGCTAGCCTCCCAGCTGGCAAAACAGAAATTTTCACCAACTGGAAAGTATGTGTGAGAGAGGGGTGGGGTGGGGTGGGGGGGAGAGAGAGAGAGAGGAAGGAAGGGAGGGAGGGAGGGAGGGAGGAAGGAAGGAAGGAAGGAAGGAAGGAAGGAAGGGTGGGAGAATGACACAAGAAAGGAAAAAAGGAAGGAAAGGAAAGGAAGGAAGAGGAAGAAAAAGGAGGAAAAAAAAGGAAGGAAGGAAGGAAGAGGGGGAGAGTGACACAAGGAAGGAAGGAAAGAAAGAAAGAAAGAGGGGGAGAGTGACACAAGAAAGAAGGAAGGGGAAGAGAAAGGAAGAAAGAAAGAAAAAAAGAAAGAAAGTCAGGGAGAGTGACACAGGGAAGGAAAGAAAGAAAGAAAAAAAGAAAGAGGGGGAGAGTGAAAAGAAAGAAAGAAGGAAGGAAGGAAATAATGAATGAATGAAAAAGAAAGATTTTATTATCACAATTGAGCCCAAAATTTTAGTTGCTAAGCAAGAGCGTTGTTAAATGAGTTTCACTACATTTTACAAGGTGGCCACTCCCACACGGTCACATGACTGCCAAGCCACGCCCACAAAATAGGCCACACCTACAGAATAGGTTCTAAAAAAATTTGAAACCCACCACTGGTGGGGGGCACTGAGGATCAGTTTGTAGCACCAAGGGGGCGTTGGACTGAAAAAGTTTGGGAACCACTGCTCTAAACAATCAATTATTATCCTTACATTGTCCCTCAAGTGTCTTCCTGGTAAAAACCCATTTTGATCTTTTTTTTTTTTTTTTATTGAAAAAGTTTTATTGGTTTTACATTTTTCCATAGGATGGGGTAAGGGATACAAAGAAATTTTGAGAGCATTCACGTCAAAGTCGTCGGCCCTTCCGGGACTTCAAAATACATTGATAACAATAAAAAACATTTTCCGTAACACTACAAAGTGAAAGCAAGTACATATACCTAAGTTCTCAGTTCTATGCTGTCAGTCATTTACAAAAATCCAAATACAGATATTATGCAATATTATTCAGAAAAATCAAGGCAAAGTTATTTTTTAGATCTAAGTCTCTTGGCAATTGTGTCTTCAACCTCTTCCTCCAGGCCCCCAGCGGGCGGGGCCGTGGCCCCCCCTGCCCCCCCTGAATCTCCCCCCAGGACAGAGGAGTGTTTTTTGAAAAAGGCTTCCGCCTCGGCAACTGTTTTAATCCTCACTCTTCCTCCTTCCCAGAACACCAGCATCCCTTTGGGTGTCACCCACTTGAACCAAATCCCGTGATCAAACAATGTTTTAGACAAGAAGGAAAATTTCCTTCTTGCATCTCTAATCTTTCTTGGGATCTGCTTCAAGATAGCAACCTCTTTTTTTTTAATTAAATTTTATTGAATCATTAAAAAACAAAAGCTTACAGAGTAAGACAAGCAACCTCTTTTTGTTGGTAAATTAACGGACTTCCTCTCTGCACTTTCAGGATTTCCTCTCTGGTTGACCTTCTAACAAATTTCACATGTATCTCTCTAGGTACTTCATTTATCCTGGCATATGCTGAGTTTATTCTGTAGGCTAGGTCAATGTCCCCCCTGATCTCATCCTTAGGTTTATGTAAATAGTCTGCTATAATTGTGCTCATGAGATCAGGGAGGCATTCACCAGGTTCCTCAAAAACATTCTGAAATCTCAAAAAATATGTCATTCTTTCCATATCAATCCTAGACACATGCCCATTTATTTCCACAACCTCATTAGTAACATTTTTAATCTCTCCCTTAGCCCCCACCAGCCCCCCTTCCAATTCTTCATTCTTCTGTGTGTTTTCCAGCACTTGTTTCCGTGTGTCCAATAACTCCTTCTTAAAGTTAATATTTTCTGCCCTCTGGGCCTTAATTTCTTGTACCAAAGTTTGTATAACAGATTCAAGAGAAGCCATCCTTTGTTCTAAGCTTGCCAGTGCTGTTTCTTGTGCCATGATTAGCTGTTAAAATCAATGCCACTAAAATGGCGTTTTCTGGGTGAGGCTGATGAGGCAGATCAGGAGCCAAAAGTTCCGTTCAGGGTTGTAAAGTTGCAAAGTTCAGGAACCAAGAGAGAAACAATTTTCCAACTCAATAAGTATAATAGCGAAGGTACTCCAGAAAAGAAATCACAAATCCAAAAAGAAAAAAATTCTTCATTAATAACCAGAGGAAGTCCAAATTGCAAAGAGACGCTGGGAATTTTCCATAAGTGAAATAGTCAGTCAGGAACAAAGAGAAGCCATCTTCCACTGCCCAAGCTCAAAGCCCGAAGGAGAGAGCGGTAAAATAAATTGTTTCAGCCAGACCTAGAGACATTGTTGCAAGCAAACCGCAGATCACTTTCCCTTGCTGCAAACAGTCAGGATTAAAGATTTCCGCTTCCTCACCGCGAGGAGCCATTTTCAAGTGCCGCTTGAGTCCGAGGGTTTTTTTTTACAAACAAACACCCCCCTCCCAGTCCTTTCAGCCCGGCTGACAGCAGAAAAAAAAGTTTTAAATCACTCACTCTCCCCCTCGCAGCTGAAGCCCCGAGAAGCCTTCCGACTCATTCGATCAACTCTCTCCATGATCGCGAATGGCACCGTCTGCCTTTGGCGAAGGGAAAACCCCCCGCAGCATGTTCTCCTTCACCTAAGCCGAGGACAAGGGTCGCTTCCCCCACCGCCGTGGGGGGGAGCGTCCCAGGCGAGCCGGCTTTACGGGAGACCCCCAAAAACGGGGCGTCTCGCCCCCGTGGGGGGGCAGAAAAAGCAACAAAACGGCGAGCGAGCGCTAGGCTCGCCCGTCGCCACTGGAGCCGGAACCGGAAGTCCCATTTTGATCTTGATGTATGTAATTGGACAAAAATAGTTTCAGTCTTCCAGCTAAAATTGTCGTGAATATTTTATAGTCAACGTTTAGCAGTGAAATAGGTCTGTAATTTTGGATTTGAGTTAAGTCTGCACCAGATTTGGGGATTAAGGAGATGTAGGCCTCGGTCCATGACTGGGGTATTTCCCCTTTTACTAAAACTTCATTAAATAGGTCTTTCATTTGTGGGACTAAGATCTCCCCTAGCCCTTTGTACAATTCCCCTGGAAGACCATCTGGGCCTGGAGTTTTCCCACCTGGTTGTTTCTTAATTGCATTTTCTATCTCTTCGGTTGTTATTTCTGCATTTAATGTGTTTTTATATGTATCTGGTACTATTCCAAATTGGTGTTTTATGAGATAGGGATGAATCTTATCCTTATGTTGTGTCTCTTCTGCATAAAGTGAGGTAAAAAAATCTTGTACTATTTTTAGCTTTTGTTCCATGATATTTGTTATTTCCCCTTTGTTATCTTGGAGGGCTTCTATTTTCCTCATTTCAGTTTCTTTTCTTAACCTATATGTCAACCATCTTCCAGGTTTGTTAGCATGTTCGAAATAGGATTGTCTAGCTTTCTTTATTTTATCTGCCAGTTGTTTCTGGTCAAGTAATGAGATTTTGTGTCTTAAGAGGTTAATACTTTCCCTTACCCTTATATTTTGTGGATCTTTCTGGGCTTCCCTTTCCTGATTTTGTAGTATTGTTACTAGTTCCATTTTTTCTCTCTCTCCATTTTCCATTGTCTAGCTGTGTATTTTATTACCACCCCCCTTATCACTGCTTTTGCTGTATCCCATATGTTTTGTAGTGAGGTATCCTGTCTTTTATTTTCAGTGAAAAAATATTGGAGCTCTTTTTGGATCGTCCTTACAAAATTATCTTCCTTCATAATATTGGCTCTCATGGACCATCTTGTCTTTACCTGCATTACTGCCCATTTTATTAATAGTGGGTGGTGGTCTGCCCAAATATTTGGCCCAATTTCTAGGGATTCGATTTCCTCAGCCGCTGTTAGCGATGCCCAAACCATATCTAATCTGGACCATGATCTGTGTCTAGGAGAGTAATATGTAAATTGTCTCTCAGAGGGGTCCAAGTCCCGCCATACATCTTTTAATCCTAGTTGGTCTTTCAAATCCCCCCATATTTTAGGGAGAATTTTTTTCCGTTTTAGTTTATGTTTTGGGGTCTTGACACCTGGTTTGTAGTCTTTTTCTATATCTACAATTGCGTTGAAATCACCAATTACATAAATGTGGTCATAATTTAATTGATTTAATTTATCTAATAATTTTCCATAAAATTGTTTTTGGTTAACATTTGGAGCATAAATATAGGCTAAGAGGGCCATTTTTTGTCCAATTTTAATTTCCAATAGTAAGATTCTGCCCTCCTTGTCTGCATATATTTGTTTAGATACTAGATTCTTTTTATCATAGACAATCACACCTCTCTTTTTTTGGTTGGCCAGGGATGCGTACAATTTCCCCAGTTTTAGACAAGTCAAAACTTTGAAGTGCCTTTTCCTTATGTGAACTTCTTGGAGACATATTATATCGTAATTTTCTTTTTGTAGATTTAGCCAAATTTTCTTCTTCTTAGACGGGTTGTTTAATCCATTAATATTTATAGAGCAGAGCCGAATTTCCTCTTTTCCATTTTTATCTATTTGTAACTTTCTGCGTCTTTGATCTTGTTTCGATTTGGCGGTGTGTTGTCTTTCCATTAGTTGTTTTTTCCTCCTCAACTGTCCTCACCTCTCGTCCATTAGAATTCCGTGTCAATAAGTCTTCCTCACTTCTAGTTTCTTCTTCTTCTTCCTCCGTCTCCGGATCGTTTAAAGATTGTTGGAATTTTAAGAAGTTGTGTGCTTCCTGAAAGGAAGCCAATTTGACGTTTGGGCCTTGCCATGTGAATGTCAGGCCTTCTGGAAGACGCCATCTGTAACGTATGCCCTGCTTCCTTGGGCGAGTGGTGAGAAAATCATACTTCCTCCTGCTCTCTCTTACGTTTCTAGGTATTTGTGGTAAGATTGTGAGGTCATTCCCTTTATATGTAAAAATTTGCTCTCTTGCTTTCTTGAGGATTTCTTCTCGTGTAGATTTTTTGGTTAGTCTTACATGTATCTCCCGAGGAAGCTTGTGCCGCCGAGCGTAGGATGTGTATATTCGAAATACTTCATCAATAAGTCTATTTGCTTCCAAGCGATCAATTTTAAGAATATCGGCAATGATTTCTTCCATCACCTCTTCTAATTTTTCCTGGTTGTTATCTATCACGTTTTGAAACCTCAAAAACTATCTGGAGCGGTCCATTTCCAGAGATAAAATCTCCTCTTGCATCTTTTTTTCTGCCCTTTGATGTTGATTTTCGTTACGCTCTATTTTGGAATCTGTCTTTGTCACTCTTTCCTCCACTGTTTGTATCCTTTCTTCATGGTTTATTAAATGTGCGTGGATTTCTTCGAATTTACTATAGATCTGTCTCGTCTCTGTCGTTAATGTGTCCATCTTCTCCGTCAGTTTTTCTAATACTCTGGCTGTTGTCTCTTGATTTTTGGCCATCGTGTCTTGGATCCCTTGTAGGGTATCCTGCAGAACTTGAGACATTGCTGGTATTTTACTTGCTGCCGGGAGATCATCTGTTGTCTTCTTAGTTATCGCTGGAGAGGAAGAGGATGCCCAGGTAGATATTGATGGTATGGTCCTTTTGGTGGTAGTGGTAGTAGTGGTGGACATTATCACAATATTAGTATAAACTTGATTCCTCTCTTAATTAAATTAACTTATTTAACTTTCCTAATTTTCTATAGAATTTCTATACAATTAAATCTTAATTAATTAGACTTAGGTCAATCAATTTGACAATCAATCAGCAAGTTAAATTAAATTAATTTATAAAATCTGAACATCCAATTCTATAATATTTAATCTTAATCTAATCAACTCTACAACAATGATTTATAACTTCTTATAGCTAAATAATTAATGACTTATTACGGCTAAATACCAGTGATACAAAGATACAAATAAAAATATTTTGTAGTTGTAGTTCCTCTTTTGACCACTAGATGGAGGGCCAGATTCAGAGTAGAGGCTATGGAGTGAACAAACACCAGTAGAGCTGTTACAATCAAGCCGAGCTCCGAACGAAGAAAAGGGAAAAGACGGGTGAGGGGGAAATGTTTCAAAAAGAGAAAAAAAAAGAAGTCCAAAATATCGGATCGCTTCAAAAATCCAGTCTTTGCTGTTGAAAAAGGGGTCAATATGTCCACAATTGTTTGACCACGGGACTTGGTTCAAGTGGGCGATGCCCGAAGGGATGCTGGTGTTCTGGGAAGGAGGAAGAGTGAGGATTAAAACAGTTGCTGAGGCGGAAGCCTTTCTTAAAAAACATTCCTCTGTCCTGGGGGAAGATCCAGGGGGGGCGGAGGGGGCCACGGCCCCGCCCACTGGGGGCCAGGCGGGAGAAAAAGAAGATACAATTGCCAAAAGACTTAGATCAAAAAAATGATTTTGCTTGTTTTTCTTTTTTTTTACTAACTTTTTTTTTATTCCTTTTGTACCAGGATGTTTGTACATGTCTGCCATCTGAGAATTGGAAATGTATTATGTATTCACTTGTCTTTATCTTGTAGTATTTTTTTGGATAAATTTCTTTACCATTGTTTTATTATGTAGCCCGGGATGGGCCAAGGACTCTGACGCAAAGGTTCTCAAAATGTTTCTGTAACCCATACCTTATCCTCTAGAAAATTGTTAAAACTCAATAAAACTTTTTCAAAACGAATATGTCCACAGTAAGTCAATTAGCAAAATCGGATATCCAAAGGTTTAAATTAAGGAAACTCGAAGGGTTTTCAATCTGAGAGTTGGTTGTAGTTAGTACAACTCCTCCAATCCGACCCACCGAATTTCCTGCCACTTATTTAAGAATCGGTTCCAATTTTTTGAATAGTTTGGAAATAGTTTGGAAATTTAGTAATAGTTCTCAAGATCTTCTGAGATCAATGTCAACAAGGGAAAAGATTTAGACAGAGCTGGGATCCCGATCTTCCCTTCGGTAGCTGTCAACGACTCTGGGGCGCCATGTTATCGCTCTCTTAACGCGCTGGCACCGGGGGATGTCATCAGCCTCACCTTCAGGTTGCAGAGTCCGAACGGGGCTGGAAATCTCCCCCTCTCTTCACTGGGCTTCCCGCCCAGCGACGGCTCCTTGCTAGCCGAAAATCGGCTTTCCAGGCAGCCGCCAGACCCGATAAACGGAGTGATCGGCTTCGGACCGGTCTTTTGCCTGCTCCGTGCTGTCGTGACGTCACTTCCTCCCCCTATTGTATTTTTCCTCTCTCCCTCTACCTACCTACTTACCTATCAACCTACTGTATTTTTCTTTCTCTCTCTCTATCCCTCTACCTACCTACCTACTGTATTTTTCCTTCTCTCCCTCTCTCCCTCTACCTACCTACTTACATATCTACCTACTGTATTTCTCCCTCTCCCTCTCTCCCTCTACCTACCTACCTACCTACCTACCTACCTACCTACCTACCTACCTACCTACCTACCTACCTATTGTATTTCTCCCTCACCCTCTCTATCCCTCTACCTACCTACCTACTGTATTTCTCCCTCTATCCCACTCTCCCTCTACCTACCTACCTACCTACCTACTGTATTTCTCACTCTCTCCCTCTACCTCCCTCCCTCCATACTGTATTTCTCCCTCTCTCCCTCTACCTACCTACTTACATACCTACCTACTGTATTTCTCCCTCTCTCCCTCTACTTACCTACCTACCTACCTACCTACCTACTGTATTTTTCCTTCTCTCTCTCACCCTCTACCTACAAAACTACCTACTGTATTTAACCCTCTCTCTCTATGCCTCTACCTACCTACCAACCTACCAACCTACCTACCTACCTACCTACCTACCTACCTATGTACCTACCTACCTACCTACCTACCTACTGTATTTCTCCTTCTCCCTCGCTCCCTCTACCTACCTACCCACCTATCTACCTACTGTATTTTTCCTTCTCTCTCTCTCCCACTACATACCAACCTACCTACTGTATTTAACCCTCTCTCTCTCTATGCCTCTACCTACCTACCTACCTACCTACCTACCTACCTACCTACCTACCTAAGTACCTACCTACCTACCTGCCTACTGTATTTTTCCCTCTCCCTCTCTATCCCTCCAACTACCTACTGTATTTCTCCCTCTCTCCCACTACCTACCTTCCTACTGTATTTCTCAATCTCCCTCTCTCCCTCTACCTACCTACCTACATACCTACCTACCTACCTACCTACCTACCTACCTACCTACCTACCTACCTACCTATTGTATTTCTCCCTCACCCTCTCTATCCCTCTACCTACCTACCTACCTACTGTATTTCTCCCTCTATCCCTCTACCTACCTACCAACCTACTGTATTTCTCCCTCTATCCCACTCTCCCTCTACCTACCTACCTACCTACCTACCTACCTACCTACCTACCTACCTACCTACCTACTGCATTTCTCACTCTCTCCCTCTACCTCCCTCCCTCCCTCCCTCCCTCCCTACTGTATTTCTCCCTCTCTCCCTCTACCTACCTACTTACATACCTACCTACTGTATTTCTCCCTCTCCCTCTCTCCCTCTACTTACCTACCTACCTACTGTATTCCTCACTCTCTCACTCTACCTCCCTACCTACATACCTATCTACTGTATTTCTCCCTCTCTTCCTCTACCTACCTACCAACCTATTGTATTTTTCCTTCTCTCTCTACCTCTACCTATCTACCTACTGTATTTCTCCCTGTCCCTCTCTCCCTCTACCTACCTAACTACCTACTGTATTTCTCCCTCTCCCTCTCTCTCCCTCTCCCTACCTACCTACCTACCTACCTACCTACCTACCTACCTACTGGATTTCTCCCTCTACCTACCTACTGTATTTCACACTCTGTCCCTCTACCTACCTACCTATTGTATTTCTCCTTCTCCCTCTCTCCGTCTACCTACCTATCTACTGTATTTCTACCTCTCCCTCTCTCCCTCTACCTACCTACCTACTGTATTTCTCCTTCTCCCTCTCTCCCTCTCCCTCCCTACCTACCTACTGTATTTCTACCTCTCCCTACCTACCTGCCTACTGTATTTCTCCCTCTCCCTCTCTCCCTCTTACTACCTATCTTCTGTATTTCTCCCTCTCCCTCTCTATCCCTCTACCTACCTATGGTATTTCTCCCTCTATCCCTCTACCTACTTACCTACAGTATTTCTCCCTCTATCCTTCTACCTTCCTACCTACCTGCCTCTCTACTGTATTTCTCCTTTTGCCTCTCTCCTTCTACCTACCTACCTACTGTATTTCTCCCTCTCCCTCTCTCCCTCTACATACCTACTGTATTTCTCACTCTATCCCTCTACCTACCTACCAAACTATTGTATTTTTCCTTCTCTCTCTACCTCTACCTATCTACCTACTGTATTTCTCCCTGTCCCTCTCTCCCTCTACCTACCTACCTACCTACCTACCTACCTACCTACCTACCTACCTACCTACCTACCTACCTGCTGTATTTCTCCCTCTCTCCCTCTACCTACCTACCTACCTACTTACCTACCTACCTACCTACCTAACTATTGTATTTCTCCCTCACCCTCTCTATCCCTCTACCTACCTACCTACTGTATTTCTCCCTCTATCCCTCTACCTACCTACCAACTTACTGTATTTCTCCCTCTATCCCACTCTCCCTTTACCTACCTACCTACCTACCTACCTACCTACCTACCTACCTACCTACCTACCTACTGTATTTCTCCCTCTCTCCCTCTCCCTCCCTACCTCCCTCCCTCCCTACCTACTGTATTTCTCACTCTCTCCCTCTACCTACCTACTTACATATCTACCTACTGTATTTCTCCCTCTCCCTCTCTCCCTCTACCTACCTACCTACTGTATTTCTCCCTCTCTCCCTCTACGTACCTACCTACCTACGTACCTACCTACTTTATTTTTCCTTCTCTCTCTCACCCTCTACCTACAAAACTACCTACTGTATTTAACCTTCTCTCTCTATGCCTCTACCTACCTACCTACCTACCTACCTATGTACCTACCTACCTACCTACCTACCTACTGTATTTCTCCTTCTCCCTCGCTCCCTCTACCTACCTACCTACCCACCTACCAACCTACCTACTGTATTTTACACTCTCTATGTCTCTATGCCTCTACCTACCTACCTACCTACCTACCTACCTACCTAAGTACCTACCTACCTACCTGCCTACTGTATTTTTCCCTCTCCCTCTCTATCCCTCCAACTACCTACTGTATTTCTCCCTCTCTCCCACTACCTACCTTCCTACTGTATTTCTCAATCTCCCTCTCTCCCTCTACCTACCTACCTACCTACCTACCTACCTACCTACCTACCTACCTACCTACCTACCTACCTACCTACCCACCTACTGTATTTCTCCCACTCTCCCACTCTCCCTCTACCTACCTACCTACTGTATTTCTCCTTCTCCCTCTCTCCCTCTCCCTCCCTACCTACCTACTGTATTTCTACCTCTCCCTACCTACCTGCCTACTGTATCTCTCCCTCTCCCTCTCTCCCTCTTACTACCTATCTTCTGTATTTCTCCCTCTCCCTCTCTATCCCTCTACCTACCTATGGTATTTCTCCCTCTATCCCTCTACCTACCTACCTACAGTATTTCTCCCTCTATCCTTCTACCTTCCTACCTACCTGCCTCTCTACTGTATTTCTCATTTTGCCTCTCTCCCTCTACCTACCTACCTACTGTATTTCTCCCTCTCCCTCTCTCCCTCTACATACCTACTGTATTTCTCACTCTATCCCTCTACCTACCTACCAACCTATTGTATTTTTCCTTCTCTCTCTACCTCTACCTATCTACCTACTGTATTCCTCCCTGTCCCTCTCTCCCTCTACCTACCTACCTACCTACCTACCTACCTACCTACCTACCTACCTACCTACCTACCTGCTGTATTTCTCCCTCTCTCCCTCTACCTACCTACCTACTTACCTACCTACCTACCTACCTACCTACCTATTGTATTTCTCCCTCACCCTCTCTATCCCTCTACCTACCTACCTACTGTATTTCTCCCTCTATCCCTCTACCTACCTACCAACTTACTGTATTTCTCCCTCTATCCCACTCTCCCTTTACCTACCTACCTACCTACCTACCTACCTACCTACCTACCTACCTACCTACCTACCTACTGTATTTCTCCCTCTCTCCCTCTACCTCCCTACCTCCCTCCCTCCCTACCTACTGTATTTCTCACTCTCTCCCTCTACCTAAATATTTACATATCTACCTACTGTATTTCTCCCTCTCCCTCTCTCCCTCTACCTACCTACCTACTGTATTTCTCCCTCTCTCCCTCTACGTACCTACCTACCTACGTACCTACCTACTTTATTTTTCCTTCTCTCTCTCACCCTTTACCTACAAACCTACCTACTGTATTTAACCTTCTCTCTCTATGCCTCTACCTACCTACCTACCTACCTATGTACCTACCTACCTACCTACCTACCTACCTACCTACCTACCTACCTACTGTATTTCTCCTTCTCCCTCGCTCCCTCTACCTACCTACCTACCCACCTACCAACCTACCTACTGTATTTTACACTCTCTATGTCTCTATGCCTCTACCTACCTACCTACCTACCTACCTACCTACCTACCTAAGTACCTACCTACCTACCTGCCTACTGTATTTTTCCCTCTCCCTCTCTATCCCTCCAACTACCTACTGTATTTCTCCCTCTCTCCCACTACCTACCTTCCTACTGTATTTCTCAATCTCCCTCTCTCCCTCTACCTACCTACCTACCTACCTACCTACCTACCTACCTACCTACCTACCTACCTACCCACCTACTGTATTTCTCCCACTCTCCCACTCTCCCTCTACCTACCTACCTACCTACCTACCTACCTACCTACCTACCTACCTACCTACCTACCTACCCACCTACTGTATTTCTCCCTCTATCCCACTCTCCCTCTACCTACCTACCTACCTACCTACTGTATTTCTCACTCTCTCCCTCTACCTCCCTCCCTCCATACTGTATTTCTCCCTCTCTCCCACTCTCCCTCTACCTACCTACTTACATACCTACCTACTGTATTTCTCCCTCTCTCCCTCTACTTACCTACCTACCTACCTACCTATCTACCTACTTTATTTTTCCTTCTCTCTCTCACCCTCTACCTACAAAACTACCTACTGTATTTAACCCTCTCTCTCTATGCCTCTACCTACCTACCAACCTACCTACCTACCTACCTACCTACCTATGTACCTACCTACCTACCTACTGTATTTCTCCTTCTCCCTCGCTCCCTCTACCTACCTACCTACCCACCTACCTACCTACTGTATTTTTCCTTCTCTCTCTCTCCCACTACATACCAACCTACCTACTGTATTTAACCCTCTCTCTCTCTATGCCTCTACCTACCTACCTACCTACCTACCTACCTACCTAAGTACCTACCTACATACCTGCCTACTGTATTTTCCCTCTCCCTCTCTATCCCTCCAACTACCTACTGTATTTCTCCCTCTCTCCCACTACCTACCTTCCTACTGTATTTCTCCCTCTCCCTCTCTCCCTCTACCTACCTACCTACCTACCTAACTACCTACTGTATTTCTCACTCTCCCTCTCCCTCCCTCTACCTACCTACCTACCTACCTACCTACCTATCTATCTATCTACCTACCTACCTACTGTATTTCTCCCTCTCTCCCTCTACCTACCTACCTACCTACCTACCTACCTACCTACCTACCTACCTACCTACTGTATTTCTCCTTCTCCCTCGCTCCCTCTACCTACCTTCCTACCCACCTCCTACCTACTGTATTTTTCCTTCTCTCTCTCTCCCACTACCTACCAACCTACCTACTGTATTTAACCCTCTCTCTCCCTATGCCTCTACCTACCTACCTACCTACCTACCTACCTACCTACCTACCTACCTACCTAGCTACCTAAGTACCTACCTACCTACCTGCCTACTGTATTTCTCCCTCTCCCTCTCTATCCCTCCAACTACCTACTGTATTTCTCCCTCTCTCCCACTACCTACCTTCCTACTGGTATTTCTCAATCTCCCTCTCTCCCTCTACCTACCTACCTACCTACCTACCTACCTACCTACCTACCTACCTACCTACCTACCTATCTACTGTATTCCTCACTCTCTCACTCTACCTCCTACCTACATACCTACCTACTGTATTTCTCCCTCTCTCCCTCTACCTACCTACCAACCTATTGTATTTTTCCTTCTCTCTCTACCTCTACCTATCTACCTACTGTATTTCTCCCTGTCCCTCTCTCCCTCTACCTACCTACCTACCTACCTACTTACCTACCTACCTACCTACCTACCTACCTACCTACCTACCTACCTACCTACCTACCTACCTACCTACTGTATTTTTCACTCTCTCCCTCTACCTCCCTCCCTCCCTCCCTCCCTCCCTACTGTATTTCTCCCTCTCTCCCTCTACCTACCTACCAACCTATTGTATTTTTCCTTCTCTCTCTCCCTCTCCCTACCTACCTACCTACCTACCTACCTACTGGATTTCTCCCTTTCTCCCTCTACCTACCTACTGTATTTCACACTCTGTCCCTCTACCTACCTAACTATTGTATTTCTCCTTCTCCCTCTCTCCGTCTACCTACCTATCTACTGTATTTCTCCCTTTGCCTCTCTCCCTCTACCTACCTACCTACTGTATTTCTCCCTCTCCCTCTCTCCCTCTACCTACCTATGGTATTTCTCACTCTATCCCTCTACCTATCTACCTTCTGTATTTCTCCACCTACCTACCTACCTACCTACCTACCTACCTACCTACCTACCTACCTACCTACCTACCTACCTACCTACCTACCTACCTACCTACTGTATTTCTCCCTCCCCCTCTCTATCCCTCTACCTACATACCTACCTACTGTATTTCTCCCTCTATTCCTCTACCTACCTACCAACCTACTGTATTTCTCCCTCTATCCCACTCTCCCTCTACCTACCTACCTACCTACCTAACCTACTGTATTTTTCACTCTCTCCCTCTACCTCCCTCCCTCCCTCCCTCCCTACCTACTGTATTTCTCCCTCTCTCCCTCTACCTACCTACCAACCTATTTTATTTTTCCTTCTCTCTCACCCCTCTCCCTACCTACCTACCTACCTACTGGATTTCTCCCTCTCCCTTTCTCCCTCTACCTACCTACTGTATTTCACACTCTGTCCCTCTACCTACCTACCTATTGTATTTCTCCTTCTCCCTCTCTCCGTCTACCTACCTATCTACTCTATTTCTCCCTCTCCCTCTCTCCCTCTACCTACCTACCTACTGTATTTCTCCTTCTCCCTCTCTCCCTCTCCCTCCCTCCCTACCTACTGTATTTCTACCTCTCCCTACCTACCTGCCTACTGTATTTCTACCTCTCCCTCTCTCCCTCTTACTACCTATCTTCTGTATTTCTCCCTCTCCCTCTCTATCCCTCTACCTACCTATGGTATTTCTCCCTCTATCCCTCTACCTACCTACCGACTGTATTTCTCCCTCTATCCTTCTACCTTCCTACCTACCTGCCTCTCTACTGTATTTCTCCTTTTGCCTCTCTCCCTCTACCTACCTACCTACTGTATTTCTCCCTCTCCCTCTCTCCCTCTACCTACCTACCTACCTACCTACCTTCCTATTGTATTTCTCCTTCTCCCTCTCTCCGTCTACCTACCTATCTACTGTATTTCTACCTCTCCCTCTCTCCCTCTACCTACCTACCTACTGTATTTCTCCCTCTATCCTTCTACCTTCCTACCTACCTGACTCTCTACTGTATTTCTCCCTTTGCCTCTCTCCCTCTACCTACCTACCTACTGTATTTCTCCCTCTCCCTCTCTCCCTCTACCTACCTACTGTATTTCTCACTCTATCCCTCTACCTATCTACCTTCTGTATTTCTCCACCTACCTACCTACCTACCTACCTACCTACCTACCTACCTACCTACCTACCTACCTACCTACCTACCTACCTACCTACTGTATTTCTCCCTCCCCCTCTCTATCCCTCTACCTACATACCTACCTACTGTATTTCTCCCTCTATCCCTCTACCTACTTACCAACCTACTGTATTTCTCCCTCTATCCCACTCTCCCTCTACCTACCTACCTACCTACCTACCTACCTACCTACCTACCTACCTACTGTATTTCTCACTCTCTCCCTCTACCTACCTACCTACCTCCCTACCTACCTACTGTATTTCTCCCTCTCTACCTACCTACCAACCTATTGTATTTTTCATTCTCTCTCTCCCTCTCCCTCCCTACCTACCTGCCTACCTACTGGATTTCTCCCTCTCCCTTTCTCCCTCTACCTACCTACTGTATTTCACACTCTGTCCCTCTACCTACCTACCTATTGTATTTCTCCTTCTCCCTCTCTCCCTCTCCCTACCTCCCTACCTACTGTATTTCTACCTCTCCCTACCTACCTGCCTACTGTATTTCTCCCTAGCCCTCTTCCTACCTACCTACTGTATTTCTCCTTCTATCCCTCTACATACCT
This sequence comes from Rhabdophis nuchalis, assembly GCA_039707465.1. Classification (NCBI taxonomy): domain Eukaryota; kingdom Metazoa; phylum Chordata; class Lepidosauria; order Squamata; family Natricidae; genus Rhabdophis; species Rhabdophis nuchalis. Next base: position 119,993 of record JBDLLF010000056.1, read on the forward strand.
ACCTACTTGCCTACCTGCTGTATTTCTCCCTCTCCCTCTCTCCTTCTACCTTCCTACCTACTGTATTTTTCCGTCTCTCCATCTACCTACCTACCTTCCTACCTACCTACCTACCTACCTACCTACCTACCTACCTACCTACCTATGTACCTACCTACCTACTGTATTTCTCCTTCTCCCTCGCTCCCTCTACCTACCTACCTACCCACCTACCTACCTACTGTATTTTTCCTTCTCTCTCTCTCCCACTACCTACCAACCTACCTACTGTATTTAACCCTCTCTCTCACTATGCCTCTACCTACCTACCTACCTACCTACCTACCTACCTACCTACCTACCTACCTACCTACTGTATTTCTCCCTCCCCCTCTCTATCCCTCTACCTACATACCTACCTACTGTATTTCTCCCTCTATTCCTCTACCTACCTACCAACCTACTGTATTTCTCCCTCTATCCCACTCTCCCTCTACCTACCTACCTACCTACCTACCTACCTACCTACCTACCTACTGTATTTTTCACTCTCTCCCTCTACCTCCCTCCCTCCCTCCCTACCTACTGTATTTCTCCCTCTCTCACTCACCCTACAAAACTACCTACTGTATTTAACCCTCTCTCTCTATGCCTCTACCTACCTACCTACCTTCCTACCTACCTTCCTACCTACCTACCTACCTACCTACCTACCTACCTACCTACCTACCTACCTACCTACTGTATTTCTCCTTCTCCCTCACTCCCTCTACCTACCTACCTACCCACCTACCTACCTACTGTATTTTTCCTTCTCTCTCTCTCCCGCTACCTACCAACCTACCTACTGTATTTAACCCTCTCTCTCTCTATGCCTCTACCTACCTACCTACCTACCTACCTACCTACCTACCTACCTACCTATTGTATTTCTCCCTCACCCTCTCTATCCCTCTACCTACCTACCTACTGTATTTCTCCCTCTATCCCTCTAACTACCTACCAACCTACTGTATTTCTCCCTCTATCCCACTCTCCCTCTACCTACCTACCTACCTACCTACCTACCTACCTACCTACCTACCTACCTACCTACCTACTGTATTTCTCCCTCTCTCCCTCTACCTCCATACCTCCATCCCTACCTACCTACTGTATTTCTCCCTCTCTCCTCTACCTACCTACCTATCTACTGTATTTTTCCTTCTCTCTCTCCCTCTCCCTACCTACCTACCTACCTACTGGATTTCTCCCTCTCCCTTTCTCCCTCTACCTACCTACTGTATTTCACACTCTGTCCCTCTACCTACCTACCTATTGTATTTCTCCTTCTCCCTCTCTCCGTCTACCTACCTATCTACTGTATTTCTACCTCTCCCTCTCTCCCTCTACCTACCTGCCTACTGTATTTCTCCCTCTCCCTCCCTCCCTCACCCTCCCTACCTACCTACTGTATTTCTACCTCTCCCTACCTACCTGCCTACTGTATTTCTCCCTCTCCCTCTCTCCCTCTTCCTACCTACCTACTGTATTTCTCCCTCTATCCCTCTACATACCTACCTACTTGCCTACCTGCTGTATTTCTCCCTCTCCCTCTCTCCCTCTACCTACCTACCTACTGTATTTCTCCCTCTATCCCTCTACCTACCTACCTACAGTATTTCTCCCTCTATCCTTCTACCTTCCTACCTACTTGCCTCTCTACTTTATTTCTCCTTTTGCCTCTCTCCCTCTACCTACCTACCTACTGTATTTCTCCCTCTCTCCCTCTACCTACCTACTGTATTTCTCACTCTATCCCTCTACCTACCTACCAACCTATTATATTTTTCCTTCTCTCTCTACCTCTACCTATCTACCTACTGTATTTCTCCCTGTCCCTCTCTCCCTCTACCTACCTACCTACCTACCTACCTACCTACCTACCTACCTACCTATCTCCCTCCCTCCCTCCCTACCTACCTACTGTATTTCTCCCTCTCTCCCTCTACCTCCCTACCTACCTCCCTACCTACCTACTGTATTTCTCCCTCTCTGCCTCTACCTCCCTACCTCCCTCCCTCCCTACCTACTGTATTTCTCCCTCTCTCCCTCTACCTACCTACCAACCTATTGTATTTTTCCTTCTCTCTCTCCCTCTCCCTACCTACCTACCTACCTACCTACTGGATTTCTCCCTCTCCCTTTCTCCCTCTACCTACCTACTGTATTTCACACTCTGTCCCTCTACCTACCTACCTATTGTATTTCTCCTTCTCCCTCTCTCCGTCTACCTACCTATCTACTGTATTTCTACCTCTCCCTCTCTCCCTCTACCTACCTACCTACTGTATTTCTCCTTCTCCCTCTCTCCATCTCCCTCCCTACCTACCTACTGTATTTCTCCCTCTCCCTCTCTCCCTCTTCCTACCTACCTACTGTATTTCTCCCTCTATCCCTCTACATACATACCTACTTGCCTACCTGCTGTATTTCTCCCTCCCCCTCTCTATCCCGCTACCTACCGACTTACCTACCTATCTACTGTATTTTTCATTCTCTCTCTCTATCCCTCTACCTACCAACCTGCCTACTGTATTTCTCTCTCTCTCTCTCTTTATGCCCCTACCTACCTCCCTACCTCCCTACCTACCTACTGTATTTCTCCCTCTCTCCCTCTACCTACCTACTTACATACCTACCTACTGTATTTCTCCCTCTCCCTCTCTCCCTCTACCTACCTACCTACTGTATTTCTCCCTCTCTCCCTCTACTTACCTACCTACCTACCTACCTACCTACTGTATTTTTCCTTCTCTCTCTCTATCCCTCCAACTACCTACTGTATTTCTCCCTGTCTCCCACTACCTACCTTCCTACTGTATTTCTCAATCTCCCTCTCTCCCTCTACCTACCTACCTACCTACCTATTGTATTTCTCCCTCACCCTCTCTATCCCTCTACCTACCTACCTACTGTATTTCTCCCTCTATCCCTCTACCTACCTACCAACCTACTGTATTTCTCCCTCTATCCCACTCTCCCTCTACCTACCTACCTACCTACCTACCTACCTACCTACCTACCTACCTACCTACCTACTGTATTTCTCACTCTCTCCCTCTACCTCCATACCTCCATCCCTACCTACCTACTGTATTTCTCCCTCTCTCCCTCTACCTACCTACCAACCTATTGTATTTTTCCTTCTCTCTCTCCCTCTCCCTACCTACCTACCTACCTACCTACCTACCTACCTACCGACTGGATTTCTCCCTCTCCCTTTCTCCCTCTACCTACCTACAGTATTTCACACTCTGTCCCTCTACCTACCTACCTATTGTATTTCTCCTTCTCCCTCTCTCCGTCTACCTACCTATCTACTGTATTTCTACCTCTCCCTCTCTCCCTCTACCTACCTACCTACTGTATTTCTCCCTCTATCCTTCTACCTTCCTACCTACCTGCCTCTCTACTGTATTTCTCCCTTTGCCTCTCTCCCTCTACCTACCTACCTACTGTATTTCTCCCTCTCCCTCTCTCCCTCTACCTACCTACTGTATCTCTCACTCTATCCCTCTACCTATCTACCTTCTGTATTTCTCCACCTACCTACCTACCTACCTACCTACCTACCTACCTACCTACCTACTGTATTTCTCCCTCTCTCCCTCTACCTACCTACCTACCTACCTACCTACCTACCTACCTACCTACCTACCTACCTACCTATTGTATTTCTCCCTCACCCTCTCTATCCCTCTACCTACCTACCTACTGTATTTCTCCCTCTTTCCCTCTACCTACCTACCAACCTACTGTATTTCTCCCTCTATCCCACTCTCCCTCTACCTACCTACCTACCTACCTACCAACCTACCTACCTACCTACTGTATTTCTCACTCTCTCCCTCTACCTCCCTCCCTCCCTCCCTCCCTACTGTATTTCTCCCTCTCTCCCTCTACCTACCTACTTACATACCTACCTACTGTATTTCTCCCTCTCTCCCTCTACTTACCTACCTACCTACCTACCTACCTACCTACCTACTGTATTTTTCCTTCTCTCTCTCACCCTCTACCTACAAAACTACCTACTGTATTTAACCCTCTCTCTCTATGCCTCTACCTACCTACCTACCTACCTACCTACCTACCTACCTACCTATGTACCTACCTACCTACCTACTGTATTTCTCCTTCTCCCTCGCTCCCTCTACCTACCTACCTACTGTATTTAACCCTCTCTCTCTCTATGCCTCTACCTACCTACCTACCTACCTACCTACCTACCTACCTACCTACCTACCTGCCTACTGTATTTCTCCCTCTCCCTCTCTATCCCTCCAACTACCTACTGTATTTCTCCCTCTCTCCCACTACCTACCTACCTACCTACTGGATTTCTCCCTCTCCCTTTCTCCCTCTGCCTACCTACAGTATTTCACACTCTGTCCCTCTACCTACCTACCTATTGTATTTCTCCTTCTCCCTCTCTCCGTCTACCTACCTATCTACTGTATTTCTACCTCTACCTCTCTCCCTCTACCTACCTACCTACTGTATTTCTCCCTCTATCCTTCTACCTTCCTACCTACCTGCCTCTCTACTGTATTTCTCCCTTTGGCTCTCTCCCTCTACCTACCTACCTACTGTATTTCTCCCTCTCCCTCTCTCCCTCTGCCTACCTACTGTATCTCTCACTCTATCCCTCTACCTATCTACCTTCTGTATTTCTCCACCTACCTACCTACCTACCTACCTACCTACCTACCTACCTACCTACCTACCTACCTACCTACCTACCTACTGTATTTCTCCCTCTCTCCCTCTACCTACATACCTACCTACCTACCTACCTACCTACCTACCTACCTACCTACCTAACTACCTATTGTATTTCTCCCTCACCCTCTCTATCCCTCTACCTACCTATCTACTGTATTTCTCCCTCTATCCCTCTACCTACCTACCAACTTACTGTATTTCTCCCTCTATCCCACTCTCCCTTTACCTACCTACCTACCTACCTATCTACCTACCTACCTAC
>JBDLLF010000056.1:127500-210660 GCA_039707465.1 Rhabdophis nuchalis
TACCTACCTACCTACCTACCTACCTACCTACTGTATTTCTCACTCTCTCCCTATTTTTATTTTATTTATTTATTTTATTAAATTTATACCCCGCCCTTCTCCTTGTTAGGACCCAGGGCGGCGCACAGGCATTATTAAAACCACAAAAATACAATAAATATCAATTTAAAATATATTAAATTAGATTAACCCGTGCTAAAACCCATGTTAAAAAACCTTCCCAAATTATAATTTATTTATTTTTTTTAAAAAAAAGTCAGGAACAGGGGGCTATCCTAGGCCGGCTTGTTGAAATAAATACGTCTTAAGACGTTGGCGGAAGAGAGGGAGGTCCGAGATAGTGCGAAGGTCGGGGGGTAGGTCGTTCCAGAGGGCCGGGCCCGCCACAGAGAAGGCCCTTCCCCTGGGTGTCGCCAACCGGCATTGCCCCGTCGACGGCACCCGGAGAAGGCCCTCTCTGTGGGAGCGGATCGGACGAAGGGATGTATGGGGCAGGAGGCGGTCTCGTATATAGCTAGGCCCCGAGCCATGGAGCGATTTAAAGATGGTTGTCAACACCTTGAAGCGCACTCGAAAGGCCACAGGCAGCCAGTGCAGCTCGCGCAGGAGAGGTGTTACGTGGGTTTGCCTTGAGGCACCCATAATCACCCGCGCGGCCGCATTCTGCACTAACTGTAGCTTTCGAGTGCACCTCAAGGGGAGCCCCATGTAGAGAGCGTTGCAGTAATCCAGCCGGGATGTCACAAGCGCTTGAGTGACTGTGCGAAGGGCTCCCCGGTCCAGTAAGGGGCGCAACTGGCGTATCAGGCATACCTGATAGAACGCCCCCCTGGCCACGGCCGCCACATGGTCCTCCATGGACAGCCGGGAATCCAGGAGGACACCCAAGTTGCGCGCCCTCTCCACGGGGGCCAGTTGTTCGCCCCCAATGGCCAGTGTTGGACTTAACTGGCTGAACCGGGGTGCCGGAAACCACAGCCACTCGGTCTTGGACGGGTTGAGTTTGAGTTTGTTACTACCCATCCAGATCCGTACGGCCTCTAGACACCGGGACAGCACTTCGACGGCATCTATACCTCCCTACCTACCTACCTACCTACCTACTGTATTTCTCCCTCTCTCCCTCTACCTACCTACCAACCTATTGTATTTTTCCTTCTCTCTCTCCCTCTCCCTACCTACCTACCTACCTACCTACTGGATTTCTCCCTCTCCCTTTCTCCCTCTACCTACCTACTGTATTTCACACTCTGTCCCTCTACCTACCTACCTATTGTATTTCTCCTTCTCCCTCTCTCCGTCTACCTACCTATCTACTGTATTTCTACCTCTCCCTCTCTTTCCCTCAACCTACATACATACTGTATTTCTCCTTCTCCCTCTCTCCCTCTCCCTCCCTACCTACGTACTGTATTTCTACCTCTCCCTCCCTACCTGCCTACTGTATTTCTCCCTTTCCCTCTCTCCCTCTTACTACCTATCTTCTGTATTTCTCCCTCTCCCTCTCTATCCCTCTACCTACGTATGGTATTTCTCCCTCTATCCCTCTACCTACCTACCTACTATATTTCTCCCTCTATCCTTCTACCTTCCTACCTACCTGCCTCTCTACTGTATTTCTCCCTTTGCCTCTCTCCCTCTACCTACCTACCTACTGTATTTCTCCCTCTATTCCTCTACCTACCTACCAACCTACTGTATTTCTCCCTCTATCCCACTCTCCCTCTACCTACCTACCTACCTACCTACCTACCTACCTACCTACCTACCTACCTACCTACCTACCTACCTACCTACCTACCTAATGTATTTCTCCCTCTCTCCCTCTACCTACCTACCTACCTACCTACCTACCTACCTACCTACCTACCTACCTACTGTATTTCTCCCTCTATCCCTCTACATACCTACGTACTTGCCTACCTGCTGTATTTCTCCCTCTCCCTCTCTCCCTCTACCTACTGTATTTTTCCCTCTCTCCCTCTACCTACCTACCTACCTACCTACCTACCTACCTACCTACCTACCTACCTACCTACCTACCTATTGTATTTCTCCCTCTCCCTAACTACCTACCTACTGTATTTCTCCCTCCCCCTCTCTATCCCTCTACCTACCTACCTAGCTACCTACTGTATTTCTCCCTCTCCCTCTCTATCCCTCCAACTACCTACTGTATTTCTCCCTCTCTCCCACTACCTACCTTCCTACTGTATTATTCAATCTCACTCTCTCCCTCTACCTCCCTCCCTCCCTACCTACCTACCTACCTACCTACCTACCTACCCACCCACCTACTGTATTTCTCACTCTCTCCCACTCTCCCTCTACCTACCTACCTACCTACCTACCTACCTACCTACCTACCTACCCACCTACTGTATTTCTCCCTCTCTCCCACTCTCCCTCTACCTACCTACCTACCTACCTACCTACCTACCTACCTACCTACCTACCTACTGTATTTCTCACTCTCTCCCTATACCTCCCTACCTACCTACCTACCTACCTACTGTATTTCTCCCTCTCTCCCTCTACCTACCTACCAACCTATTGTATTTTTCCTTCTCTCTCTCCCTCTCCCTACCTACCTACCTACCTACCTACCTACCTACCTACCTACCTACTGGATTTCTCCCTCTCCCTTTCTCCCTCTACCTACCTACTGTATTTCACACTCTGTCCCTCTACCTACCTACCTATTGTATTTCTCCTTCTCCCTCTCTCCGTCTACCTACCTATCTACTGTATTTCTCCTTCTCCCTCCCTCCCTCTCCCTCCCTACCTACCTACTGTATTTCTACCTCTCCCTACCTACCTGCCTACTGTATTTCTCCCTCTCCCTCTCTCCCTCTTACTACCTATCTTCTGTATTTCTCCCTCTCCCTCTCTATCCCTCTACCTATCTATGGTATTTCTCCCTCTATCCCTCTACCTACCTACCTACTATATTTCTCCCTCTATCCTTCTACCTTCCTACCTACCTGCCTCTCTACTGTATTTCTCCTTTTGCCTCTCTCCCTCTACCTACCTACCTACTGTATTTCTCCCTCTCCCTCTCTCCCTCTACCTACCTACTGTATTTCTCACTCTATCCCTCTACCTACCTACCAACCTATTGTATTTTTCCTTCTCTCTCTACCTCTACCTATCTACCTACTGTATTTCTCCCTGTCCCTCTCTCCCTCTACCTACCTAACTACCTACTGTATTTCTCCCTCTCCCTCTCTCTCCCTCTACCTACCTACCTACCTACCTACCTACCTACCTACCTACCTATTGTATTTCTCAGTCTCCCTCTCTTCCTCTACCTACCTACCTATATACATACCTACCTACCTACTGTATTTCTCCCTCTCTCAATCTACCTACCTACCTACCTACCTATTGTATTTTTCCTCTCTCCCTCTACCTACCTACCTACCTATCAACCTACTGTATTTTTCTTTCTCTCTCTCTATCCCTCTACCTACCTACCTACTGTATTTTTCCTTCTCCCTCCCTCCCTCTCCCTCCCTACCTACCTACTGTATTTCTACCTCTCCTTACCTACCTGCCTACTGTATTTCTCCCTCTCCCTCTCTATCCCTCTACCTACCTATGGTATTTCTCCCTCTATCCCTCTACCTACCTACCTACTATATTTCTCCCTCTATCCTTCTACCTTCCTACCTACCTGCCTCTCTACTGTATTTCTCCTTTTGCCTCTCTCCCTCTACCTACCTACCTATGTATTTCTCCCTCTCCCTCTCTCCCTCTACCTACCTACTGTATTTCTCACTCTATCCCTCTACCTATCTACCTTCTGTATTTCTCCACCTACCTACCTACCTACCTACCTACCTACCTACCTACCTACCTACCTACCTACCTACCTACCTACCTACCTACCTACCTACCTACCTACCGTATTTCTCCCTCCCCCTCTCTATCCCTCTACCTACATACCTACCTACTGTATTTCGCCCTCTATTCCTCTACCTACCTACCAACCTACTGTATTTCTCCCTCTATCCCACTCTCCCTCTACCTACCTACCTACCTACCTACCTACCTACCTACCTACCTACCTACCTACCTACCTACTGTATTTTTCACTCTCTCCCTCTACCTACCTCCCTCCCTCCCTCCCTCCCTACTGTATTTCTCCCTCTCTCCCTCTACCTACCTACCAACCTATTGTATTTTTCCTTCTCTCTCTCCCTCTCCCTACCTACCTACCTACCTACCTACCTACTGGATTTCTCCCTCTCCCTTTCTCCCTCTTCCTACCTACTGTATTTCACACTCTGTCCCTCTACCTACCTACCTATTGTATTTCTCCTTCTCCCTCTCTCCGTCTACCTACCTATCTACTGTATTTCTACCTCTCCCTCTCTCCCTCTCCCTCCCTACCTACCTACTGTATTTCTACCTCTCCCTACCTACCTGCCTACTGTATTTCTCCCTCTCCCTCTCTCCCACTTACTACCTATCTTCTGTATTTCTCCCTCTCCCTCTCTATCCCTCTACCTACCTATGGTATTTCTCCCTCTATCCCTCTACCTACCTACCTACAGTATTTCTCCCTCTATCCTTCTACCTTCCTACCTACCTGCCTCTCTACTGTATTTCTGCTTTTGCCTCTCTCCCTCTACCTACCTACCTACTGTATTTCTCCCTGTCCCTCTCTCCCTCTACCTACCTACTGTATTTCTCACTCTATCCCTCTACCTACCTACCAACATATTGTATTTTTCCTTCTCTCTCTCCCTCTACCTATCTACCTACTGTATTTCTCCCTGTCCTTCTCTCCCTCTACCTACCTACCTACCTACCTACCTACCTACCTACCTACCTACCTACTGTATTTCTCCCTCTCTCCCTCTACCTACCTACTTACATACCTACCTACTGTATTTCTCCCTCTCCCTCTCTCCCTCTACCTACCTACCTACTGTATTTCTCCCTCTCTCCCTCTACTTACCTACCTACCTACATACCTACCTACCTACCTACTGTATTTTTCCTTCTCTCGCTCACACTCTACCTACAAAACTACCTACTGTATTTAACCCTCTCTCTCTATGCCTCTACCCACCTACCTACCTACCTACCTACCTACCTACCTACCTATGTACCTACCTACCTACCTACCTACCTACCTACCTACCTACCTACCTACCTATTGTATTTCTCCCTCACCCTCTCTATCCCTCTACCTACCTACCTACTGTATTTCTCCCTCTATCCCTCTACCTATCTACCAACCTACTGTATTTCTCCCTCTATCCCACTCTCCCTCTACCTACCTACCTACCTACCTACCTACCTACCTACCTACTGTATTTCTCACTCTCTCCCACTACCTCCCTCCCTCCCTCCCTACCTACCTACTGTATTTCTCCCTCTCTCCCTCTTCCTACCTACTTACATACCTACCTACTGTATTTCTCCCTCTCTCCCTCTACTTACCTACCTACCTACCTACCTACCTACCTACCTACTGGATTTCTCCCTCTCCCTTTCTCCCTCTACCTACCTACTGTATTTCACACTCTGTCCCTCTACCTACCTACCTATTGTATTTCTCCTTCTCCCTCTCTCCGTCTACCTACCTATCAACTGTATTTCTACGTCTCCCTCTCTCCCTCTACCTACCTATCTACTGTATTTCTACCTCTCTCTCCCTACCTGCCTACTGTATTTCTCCCTCTCCCTCTCTCCCTCTTACTACCTATCTTCTGTATTTCTACCTCTACCTACCTACCTACCTACTGTATTTCTCCCTCTATCCCTCTACATACCTACCTACTTGCCTACCTGCTGTATTTCTCCCTCTCCCTCTCTCCCTCTACCTACCTACCTACTGTATTTTCCCCTCTCTCCCTCTACCTACCTACCTACCTACCTACCTACCTACCTACCTACCTACCTACCTACCTACCTACCTACCTACTGTATTTCTCCTTCTCTCCCTCTACCTACCTACCTACCTACCTACCTACCTACCTACCTACCTACCTACCTACCTACCTACCTACTGTATTTCTCCCTCTCTCCCTCTACCTACCTACTTACATACCTACCTACTGTATTTCTCCCTCTCCCTCTCTCCCTCTACCTACCTACCTACTGTATTTCTCCCTCTCTCCCTCTACTTACCTACCTACCTACATACCTACCTACCTACCTACTGTATTTTTCCTTCTCTCGCTCACACTCTACCTACAAAACTACCTACTGTATTTAACCCTCTCTCTCTATGCCTCTACCCACCTACCTACCTACCTACCTACCTACCTACCTACCTACCTACCTACCTATGTACCTACCTACCTACCTACCTACCTACCTACCTACCTACCTACCTACCTACCTATTGTATTTCTCCCTCACCCTCTCTATCCCTCTACCTACCTACCTACTGTATTTCTCCCTCTATCCCTCTACCTATCTACCAACCTACTGTATTTCTCCCTCTATCCCACTCTCCCTCTACCTACCTACCTACCTACCTACCTACCTACCTACCTACCTACTGTATTTCTCACTCTCTCCCACTACCTCCCTCCCTCCCTCCCTACCTACCTACTGTATTTCTCCCTCTCTCCCTCTTCCTACCTACTTACATACCTACCTACTGTATTTCTCCCTCTCTCCCTCTACTTACCTACCTACCTACCTACCTACCTACCTACCTACTGGATTTCTCCCTCTCCCTTTCTCCCTCTACCTACCTACTGTATTTCACACTCTGTCCCTCTACCTACCTACCTATTGTATTTCTCCTTCTCCCTCTCTCCGTCTACCTACCTATCAACTGTATTTCTACGTCTCCCTCTCTCCCTCTACCTACCTATCTACTGTATTTCTACCTCTCTCTCCCTACCTGCCTACTGTATTTCTCCCTCTCCCTCTCTCCCTCTTACTACCTATCTTCTGTATTTCTACCTCTACCTACCTACCTACCTACTGTATTTCTCCCTCTATCCCTCTACATACCTACCTACTTGCCTACCTGCTGTATTTCTCCCTCTCCCTCCCTCCCTCTACCTACCTACCTACTGTATTTTCCCCTCTCTCCCTCTACCTACCTACCTACCTACCTACCTACCTACCTACCTACCTACCTACCTACCTACCTACCTACCTACCTACTGTATTTCTCCCTCTCTCCCTCTACCTACCTACCTACCTACCTACCTACCTACCTACCTACCTACCTACCTACTGTATTTCTCCCTCTATCCCTCTACATACCTACGTACTTGCCTACCTGCTGTATTTCTCCCTCTCCCTCTCTCCCTCTACCTACCTACCTACCTACTGTATTTTTCCCTCTCTCCCTCTACCTACCTACCTACCTACCTACCTACCTACCTACCTACCTACCTACCTACCTATTGTATTCCTCCCTCTCCCTAACTACCTACCTACTGTATTTCTCCCTCCCCCTCTCTATCCCTCTACCTACTGGTAGGGAGGTATAGTACCTCCCTACTGTATTATTCTCCCTCTACCTACCTACCTACCTACTGTATTTTTCCCTCTCTCCCTCTACCTACCTACCTACCTACCTACCTACCTACCTACCTACCTATTGTATTTCTCCCTCTCCCTAACTACCTACCTACTGTATTTCTCCCTCCCCCTCTCTATCCCTCTCCCTCCCACTACCTACCCACCTACTGTATTTCTCACTCTCTCCCACTCTCCCTCTACCTACCTACCTACCTACCTACCTACCTACCTACCTACCTACCTACCCACCTACTGTATTTCTCCCTCTCTCCCACTCTCCCTCTACCTACCTACCTACCTACCTACCTACCTACCTACCTACCTACCTACCTACCTACCTACCTACCTACCTACCTACCTACTGTATTTCTCACTCTCTCCCTATTTTTATTTTATTTATTTATTTTATTAAATTTATACCCCGCCCTTCTCCTTGTTAGGACCCAGGGCGGCGCACAGGCATTATTAAAACCACAAAAATACAATAAATATCAATTTAAAATATATTAAATTAGATTAACCCGTGCTAAAACCCATGTTAAAAAACCTTCCCAAATTATAATTTATTTATTTTTTTAAAAAAAAAGTCAGGAACAGGGGGCTATCCTAGGCCGGCTTGTTGAAATAAATACGTCTTAAGACGTTGGCGGAAGAGAGGGAGGTCCGAGATAGTGCGAAGGTCGGGGGGTAGGTCGTTCCAGAGGGCCGGGCCCGCCACAGAGAAGGCCCTTCCCCTGGGTGTCGCCAACCGGCATTGCCCCGTCGACGGCACCCGGAGAAGGCCCTCTCTGTGGGAGCGGATCGGACGAAGGGATGTATGGGGCAGGAGGCGGTCTCGTATATAGCTAGGCCCCGAGCCATGGAGCGATTTAAAGATGGTTGTCAACACCTTGAAGCGCACTCGAAAGGCCACAGGCAGCCAGTGCAGCTCGCGCAGGAGAGGTGTTACGTGGGTTTGCCTTGAGGTACCCATAATCACCCGCGCGGCCGCATTCTGCACTAACTGTAGCTTTCGAGTGCACCTCAAGGGGAGCCCCATGTAGAGAGCGTTGCAGTAATCCAGCCGGGATGTCACAAGCGCTTGAGTGACTGTGCGAAGGGCTCCCCGGTCCAGTAAGGGGCGCAACTGGCGTATCAGGCATACCTGATAGAACGCCCCCCTGGCCACGGCCGCCACATGGTCCTCCATGGACAGCCGGGAATCCAGGAGGACACCCAAGTTGCGCGCCCTCTCCACGGGGGCCAGTTGTTCGCCCCCAATGGCCAGTGTTGGACTTAACTGGCTGAACCGGGGTGCCGGAAACCACAGCCACTTTAGTCTTTAGTCTACCGAAGAGACTGCGCATGCGCGAAGAGATGGAGGTCTGCCGTTGAGCTCCGCGCGGGCCGCGGGGCTCTTTGGCAAAAAGGGGATGTTTCCCGACCCTCTCTACTATCTTTGAGGGTCGGGGCCAGCAGTACTCACCCTGGGGCTCCATCGAGGCCGGAACGGCCTTCCAGGGTGGGCGGACGGCCCAGAACGGGGCTTCGCTGGCCGGAAGGAGCCGGCCAGCTGGAGGTGCCGGGTGCCGGGCGGCGGCCTGAGGAGGACGGAGGAGGACGGAGATTGCGGGGAGCAGGCGGAGCTTCGGGGCTTCGGAGGCCTGGCAGGCAAGGGGAGCTTCGGAGGCCTGGCAGGCAGGCGGAGCGCTGGAGGCCAGATAGGAGGCTGTCGGGCGCTGGAGACCGGGCAGGATGTCAGCCTGGAGGCCGGCCTGGATGTTCGCCAGGCATGAAAGGCCAGGAGAGGCCGGGGCTCTGGAGGCCGGGGCGTTGGAGATCGGGACGCCAGGCCGGGAGGGCCAAGAAGAACTGGCCCAGGGCTAGGACGATCTAGGCCCGAAAATAGCAGGGCCGTGGCTGGAGAGGACCCAGACTGGACCCCTCAGTTGGAAGATTCCTTCAGAGAGCGCCCGGGTGAGTGGAACCATCGGAGGCCTGGGCAGCCGGGAGGCCTATAACAGCAAGGCCTAGGCCTAAGGAGATCCAGGCCGAGGCCTGCTCCCTACCGCCCTGATCCAATCAACCCAAGCCAAGACCCATGAGGGGGCCGGAAGATCCAGGAATGGGCCCGACCATTTACCATCTTTGGCCGAGGCCTGAGGCTGTTGAAGAACGGGACTGGACTTTAAGGCCACGCCTGAGACATTGCACCATTGCATTTTGCACATTGCACCTATTAAGTATTTATAACTATTTATTGACTATCAACTATTTTATGACCCCACTTTTAAATCTTTTTGTGCTGGACTTATACTTGCTGGAATTAATTAATGAATTTAACATCTATTTAATATTTATTGAATATCTATTTTAACATCTTAATATTTAATATTTATTGAATATCTTTTAACATCTGTTCATCCCTAAACCAATCGATGCCCTGCTATAAATGTGACCCAGTATATACTCAAGGGCAGACCTAATCTTACTGCGGGAGTCCCCCCTCTCGCAGGTTTGGCCCTCCGCTCTTACGAGGGCCCACCTCGATGAGGGATATATTAATCCAGAGAGGTGGGCGAGGCGTAGTCTTAGGGGGTTTTTAATACGTAAATTGTCTTTTTTAGGGGGTACCAGGGAGGGGGGTGGGTATAGACAGATAGAGACGGAAGAACAGAACAAAAGGAAGGGCCAGGCCAGCAGCCGACGGAGGGAAGCGGAAGGAGCCGATAGGAGGGGGGACACACGAGTTGTTCCATTTGAGGGCATACCAATCCAGAGGGTCGTGGGGAGAGGCAGGGCCGAGGGGAGACAAGTTTCATCCTCCCGGTTGGGGGCACGCAGCCGTTGGCTACAAACGGTCGTGTGCCACAACCCCCGCAGGCTAGGTGGTCAGGGAGTACAGAGCCGGGGTCCGCGGCTGATGTTCTGCAATGCCAGGTCCGTTGTCAACAAAGCCCCCCTCATTAGTGACCTTGTGTCAGAGGGGGAGCCGGACCTGGCTGGAATTGCGGAGACCTGGTTGGGCCACGAGGGAGGACTTCCCCTCGTTGAAATGTGCCCACCAGGCTACCGCGCTTTTCATCAGCCCCGGGCCCTAGGTAGGGGCGGTGGGGTAGCGGTCATTGTCAAGGAAGGTCTTGAGCCGAGAGAGACCATTGTGCCACAGACCACCGGTTGTGAGTCCCTCTGCGTGAAGTGGGGCCTAGGGAGGCAGTTGGGCGTGCTGGTTGTATACCTGGCTCCCCGCTATGTAGCAGCAGCCCTGCCCGAGCTCCTAGAGGTGATCGCTACGGTGGCAGTTGAGACCCCCAGACTTTTAGTCATGGGGGACTTTAATCTGCCATCGGTGGGCGAATCATCCGTGGTAGCTCGGGAGTTCATGGCTTCCATGACGGCCATGGACCTGACCCAAGTAATTCAGGGCCCCACTCACGAGGGTGGACATACGCCGGATCTCATCTTTGTCTCAGACCAATGGAAGAGTGATCTGGGTATAGGGGACATAGTCATCACGCCCTTGTCATGGTCAGACCACTCACTTCTCCGGCTCGACTTTCCGACCGCTGCTCCCCTCCGCGGGGAGGCGGAACCAGAGTCACCAATCTGGTACCGCCCCAGGCGCCTGATGGACCCGGATGGGTTCCAGACAGCGCTTGGGCCATTTCCTGTTTCCCTGACCCGCGCCCCGATCGAGGACCTCACGGCCGCATGGAACATTGCGGCCGTGGGAGCCTTGGATCGGGTCGCGCCCTTGCGGCCTCTCTTGCGGCGGCGAACCACCCTGGCTCCATGGTTTACTGAGGAGCTGCGGGTGATGAAACGCCGCAAGAGATGCCTAGAGGGAAGATGGAGGTCTAGCCGTTCTGAATCTGACCGGACACAGGTAAGAGCCCATTTACGGACTTACATTGTGGCGCTGAGAGTGGCCAAACGTCATCATTGTGCCACTCTCATAGCATCCGCAGAAAACCGCCCTGCCGCCCTGTTTAGGGTGACCCGCTCCCTCCTCCAACAGAGGGAGCGGGAAGCCCCACTACAGGGTAGAGCAGAGGAATTTGTGTCTTTTCTGCAGGAGAAAACCGCTCAGATACAGAGTGAGCTAGCCCCCATTCATGGCCCAGTGGGATGCCACGAGAGAGATCTTGTTTGGGAGGAGTTTGACTCCGTTACTTCCGAAGATATGGACAGGTTACGTGGGCGACTGCGAGCCACCACATGTTTATTGGACCCGTGCCCCTCCTGGCTTGTACTGGCATCCTGGGAGGTGACACGAGGCTGGCTCCAAGAGGTTGTCAACGCATCCTTGAGTGAGGGCTCCTTGCCTGCTTCCCTAAAAGAGGCCATGGTGAGGCCCCTCCTCAAGAAGCCCTCTTTGGACCCAGCTCTTTTAAACAACTATCGTCCAGTCTCCAACCTTCCCTTTTTGGCGAAGGTTGTTGAGAGTGTGGTGGCACAACAGTTTCCCCGTCACCTGGAGGAAATTGAGTATCTAGATCCGCGCCAGTCCGGCTTTCGGCCCGGGCATAGCACCGAGACGGCATTGGTCGCGTTGGTAGATGATCTCTGGAGGGCCAGAGATGGGGGATGTTCCTCCATCCTGGTCCTATTAGACCTCTCGGCGGCTTTCGATACCATCGACCATGGTATCCTATTGCATCGGCTGGGGGGGTTGGGGGTGGGAGGCACCGTTTTACGGTGGTTCTCCTCCTACCTCTCTGGCCGATCGCAATTTGTGCGGGCAGGAGAGCAGAGGTCGACCCCGAGACCACTCACATGCGGGGTGCCTCAGGGGTCGGTCCTCTCGCCTCTCCTGTTTAACGCATATATGAAGCCGCTGGGTGAGATCATCCGTGGTTTTGGGGTAGATTACCACCTGTACGCTGATGACACCCAGCTGTACATATCTACCCCAAACCACCCCAACGATGCCGTAGCGGTGATGTGCCAGTGCCTGGAAGCCGTGCGGATCTGGATGGGAAGTAACGGACTCAGGCTCAACCCGACCAAGACCGAGTGGCTGTGGTTTCCGGCTGCCCGATTCAACCAGCTTTCTCCAACGCTGGCCATAGGGGGCGAACATCTTACCCCTGTGGATGGGGCGCGCAATTTGGGTGTCCTCCTGGATACCCGGCTGTCTATGGAAGAGCAAGTGACAGCCGTGGCCAGGAGGGCGTTTTACCAGGTTCGCCTGGTTCGCCAATTGCGCCCCCTGGACTATTGTAACTCTCTCTACATGGGGCTTCCCTTGAGGTGCACCCGGAGGCTTCAGTTAGTTCAGAATGCAGCCGCGCGGGCAATTATGGGGACCACCAGGTTCGCCCACGTTACACCACTCCTGCGCGAGCTGCACTGGCTGCCTGTCGTCTTCCGGGTGCGCTTCAAGGTGCTAACTATCATCTTTAAGGCGCTCCATGGCTCGGGACCTAGCTATCTGCGGGATCGGATCCTGCCCCATACATCCTCACGACCGATTCGCTCCCACAGAGAGGGACTTCTCCGGGTGCCGTCCACCAGACTTTGTCAGCGGGCGACGCCCAGGGGAAGGGCTCTCTCTGTGGCGGGCCCGGCCCTCTGGAACGACCTTCCCCCCGATATCAGAACGACCACGGACCTCCGCTCCTTCCGTATGAAACTAAAGACCCATTTCTTTCGACTGGCCGGCCTTGGATAGTCTCTCTGTCTATAGATTTTTAAATGTATTTTAATGGGTTTTAATTTTTTAGCACGGGATAACATAGTTTAATGGTGTTTTAAACTGTATATTTTGTATTGATTGTTTATATTGTTTTTAGTTTCTCCTGTGCACCGCCCCGGGTCCCTGTGGGGAGAGGGAGCGGTTAATAAATGCAAAGTTATTATTATTATTATTATTACCTACCTACTGTATTTCTCCCTCTATTCCTCTACCTACCTACCAACCTACTGTATTTCTCCCTCTATCCCACTCTCCCTCTACCTACCTACCTACCTACCTACCTACCTACCTACCTACCTACCTACCTACCTACCTACCTACCTACCTACCTACTGTATTTCTCCCTCTCTCCCTCTACCTACCTACCTACCTACCTACCTACCTACCTACCTACCTACCTACCTACTGTATTTCTCCCTCTATCCCTCTACATACCTACGTACTTGCCTACCTGCTGTATTTCTCCCTCTCCCTCTCTCCCTCTACCTACTGTATTTTTCCCTCTCTCCCTCTACCTACCTACCTACCTACCTACCTACCTACCTACCTACCTACCTACCTACCTACCTATTGTATTTCTCCCTCTCCCTAACTACCTACCTACTGTATTTCTCCCTCCCCCTCTCTATCCCTCTACCTACCTACCTAGCTACCTACTGTATTTCTCCCTCTCCCTCTCTATCCCTCCAACTACCTACTGTATTTCTCCCTCTCTCCCACTACCTACCTTCCTACTGTATTATTCAATCTCCCTCTCTCCCTCTACCTCCCTCCCTACCTACCTCCCTACCTACCTACCTACCCACCCACCTACTGTATTTCTCACTCTCTCCCACTCTCCCTCTACCTACCTACCTACCTACCTACCTACCTACCTACCTACCTACCTACCCACCTACTGTATTTCTCCCTCTCTCCCACTCTCCCTCTACCTACCTACCTACCTACCTACCTACCTACCTACCTACCTACCTACCTACCTACCTACTGTATTTCTCACTCTCTCCCTATACCTCCCTACCTACCTACCTACCTACCTACTGTATTTCTCCCTCTCTCCCTCTACCTACCTACCAACCTATTGTATTTTTCCTTCTCTCTCTCCCTCTCCCTACCTACCTACCTACCTACCTACTGGATTTCTCCCTCTCCCTTTCTCCCTCTACCTACCTACTGTATTTCACACTCTGTCCCTCTACCTACCTACCTATTGTATTTCTCCTTCTCCCTCTCTCCGTCTACCTACCTATCTACTGTATTTCTACCTCTACCTCTCTTTCCCTCAACCTACCTACCTACTGTATTTCTCCTTCTCCCTCTCTCCCTCTCCCTCCCTACCTACGTACTGTATTTCTACCTCTCCCTCCCTACCTGCCTACTGTATTTCTCCCTTTCCCTCTCTCCCTCTTACTACATATCTTCTGTATTTCTCCCTCTCCCTCTCTATCCCTCTACCTACCTATGGTATTTCTCCCTCTATCCCTCTACCTACCTACCTACTATATTTCTCCCTCTATCCTTCTACCTTCCTACCTACCTGCCTCTCTACTGTATTTCTCCCTTTGCCTCCCTCCCTCTACCTACCTACTGTATTTCTCCCTCTATTCCTCTACCTACCTACCAACCTACTGTATTTCTCCCTCTATCCCACTCTCCCTCTACCTACCTACCTACCTACCTACCTACCTACCTACCTACCTACCTACCTACTGTATTTCTCACTCTCTCCCTCCACCTACCTACCAACCTATTGTATTTTTCCTTCTCTCTCTCCCTCTCCCTACCTACCTACCTACTGGATTTCTCCCTCTCCCTTTCTCCCTCTACCTACCTACTGTATTTCACACTCTGTCCCTCTACCTACCTACCTATTGTATTTCTCCTTCTCCCTCTCTCCGTCTACCTACCTATCTACTGTATTTCTCCTTCTCCCTCCCTCCCTCTCCCTCCCTACCTACCTACTGTATTTCTACCTCTCCCTACCTACCTGCCTACTGTATTTCTCCCTCTCCCTCTCTCCCTCTTACTACCTATCTTCTGTATTTCTCCCTCTCCCTCTCTATCCCTCTACCTATCTATGGTATTTCTCCCTCTATCCCTCTACCTACCTACCTACTATATTTCTCCCTCTATCCTTCTACCTTCCTACCTACCTGCCTCTCTACTGTATTTCTCCTTTTGCCTCTCTCCCTCTACCTACCTACCTACTGTATTTCTCCCTCTCCCTCTCTCCCTCTACCTACCTACTGTATTTCTCACTCTATCCCTCTACCTACCTACCAACCTATTGTATTTTTCCTTCTCTCTCTACCTCTACCTATCTACCTACTGTATTTCTCCCTGTCCCTCTCTCCCTCTACCTACCTAACTACCTACTGTATTTCTCCCTCTCCCTCTCTCTCCCTCTACCTACCTACCTACCTACCTACCTACCTACCTACCTACCTACCTACCTACCTATTGTATTTCTCAGTCTCCCTCTCTTCCTCTACCTACCTACCTATATACATACCTACCTACCTACTGTATTTCTCCCTCTCTCAATCTACCTACCTACCTACCTACCTATTGTATTTTTCCTCTCTCCCTCTACCTACCTACTTACCTATCAACCTACTGTATTTTTCTTTCTCTCTCTCTATCCCTCTACCTACCTACCTACTGTATTTTTCCTTCTCCCTCCCTCCCTCTCCCTCCCTACCTACCTACTGTATTTCTACCTCTCCTTACCTACCTGCCTACTGTATTTCTCCCTCTCCCTCTCTATCCCTCTACCTACCTATGGTATTTCTCCCTCTATCCCTCTACCTACCTACCTACTATATTTCTCCCTCTATCCTTCTACCTTCCTACCTACCTGCCTCTCTACTGTATTTCTCCTTTTGCCTCTCTCCCTCTACCTACCTACCTATGTATTTCTCCCTCTCCCTCTCTCCCTCTACCTACCTACTGTATTTCTCACTCTATCCCTCTACCTATCTACCTTCTGTATTTCTCCACCTACCTACCTACCTACCTACCTACCTACCTACCTACCTACCTACCTACCGTATTTCTCCCTCCCCCTCTCTATCCCTCTAACTACATACCTACCTACTGTATTTCTCCCTCTATTCCTCTACCTACCTACCAACCTACTGTATTTCTCCCTCTATCCCACTCTCCCTCTACCTACCTACCTACCTACCTACCTACCTACCTACCTACCTACCTACTGTATTTTTCACTCTCTCCCTCTACCTACCTCCCTCCCTCCCTCCCTCCCTCCCTACTGTATTTCTCCCTCTCTCCCTCTACCTACCTACCAACCTATTGTATTTTTCCTTCTCTCTCTCCCTCTCCCTACCTACCTACCTACCTACCTACCTACTGGATTTCTCCCTCTCCCTTTCTCCCTCTTCCTACCTACTGTATTTCACACTCTGTCCCTCTACCTACCTACCTATTGTATTTCTCCTTCTCCCTCTCTCCGTCTACCTACCTATCTACTGTATTTCTCCCTCTCCCTCTCTCCCTCTACCTACCTACTGTATTTCTCCCTCTCCCTCTCTCCCTCTACCTACCTACTGTATTTCTCACTCTATCCCTCTACCTACCTACCAACCTATTGTATTTTTCCTTCTCTCTCTACCTCTACCTATCTACCTACTGTATTTCTCCCTGTCCCTCTCTCCCTCTACCTACCTAACTACCTACTGTATTTCTCCCTCTCCCTCTCTCTCCCTCTACCTACCTACCTACCTACCTACCTACCTACCTACCTACCTATTGTATTTCTCAGTCTCCCTCTCTTCCTCTACCTACCTACCTATATACATACCTACCTACCTACTGTATTTCTCCCTCTCTCAATCTACCTACCTACCTACCTACCTATTGTATTTTTCCTCTCTCCCTCTACCTACCTACTTACCTATCAACCTACTGTATTTTTCTTTCTCTCTCTCTATCCCTCTACCTACCTACCTACTGTATTTTTCCTTCTCCCTCCCTCCCTCTCCCTCCCTCCCTACCTACTGTATTTCTACCTCTCCTTACCTACCTGCCTACTGTATTTCTCCCTCTCCCTCTCTATCCCTCTACCTACCTATGGTATTTCTCCCTCTATCCCTCTACCTACCTACCTACTATATTTCTCCCTCTATCCTTCTACCTTCCTACCTACCTGCCTCTCTACTGTATTTCTCCTTTTGCCTCTCTCCCTCTACCTACCTACCTACCTATGTATTTCTCCCTCTCCCTCTCTCCCTCTACCTACCTACTGTATTTCTCACTCTATCCCTCTACCTATCTACCTTCTGTATTTCTCCACCTACCTACCTACCTACCTACCTACCTACCTACCTACCTACCTACCTACCTACCTACCTACCTACCTACCTACCGTATTTCTCCCTCCCCCTCTCTATCCCTCTACCTACATACCTACCTACTGTATTTCTCCCTCTATTCCTCTACCTACCTACCAACCTACTGTATTTCTCCCTCTATCCCACTCTCCCTCTACCTACCTACCTACCTACCTACCTACCTACCTACCTACCTACCTACCTACCTACCTACCTACTGTATTTTTCACTCTCTCCCTCTACCTCCCTCCCTCCCTCCCTCCCTCCCTACTGTATTTCTCCCTCTCTCCCTCTACCTACCTACCAACCTATTGTATTTTTCCTTCTCTCTCTCCCTCTCCCTACCTACCTACCTACCTACCTACCTACTGGATTTCTCCCTCTCCCTTTCTCCCTCTTCCTACCTACTGTATTTCACACTCTGTCCCTCTACCTACCTACCTATTGTATTTCTCCTTCTCCCTCTCTCCGTCTACCTACCTATCTACTGTATTTCTACCTCTCCCTCTCTCCCTCTCCCTCCCTACCTACCTACTGTATTTCTACCTCTCCCTACCTACCTGCCTACTGTATTTCTCCCTCTCCCTCTCTCCCACTTACTACCTATCTTCTGTATTTCTCCCTCTCCCTCTCTATCCCTCTACCTACCTATGGTATTTCTCCCTCTATCCCTCTACCTACCTACCTACAGTATTTCTCCCTCTATCCTTCTACCTTCCTACCTACCTGCCTCTCTACTGTATTTCTGCTTTTGCCTCTCTCCCTCTACCTACCTACCTACTGTATTTCTCCCTGTCCCTCTCTCCCTCTACCTACCTACTGTATTTCTCACTCTATCCCTCTACCTACCTACCAACATATTGTATTTTTCCTTCTCTCTCTCCCTCTACCTATCTACCTACTGTATTTCTCCCTGTCCTTCTCTCCCTCTACCTACCTACCTACCTACCTACCTACCTACCTACCTACCTACCTACCTACCTACCTACCTACCTACCTACTGTATTTCTCCCTCTCTCCCTCTACCTACCTACTTACATACCTACCTACTGTATTTCTCCCTCTCCCTCTCTCCCTCTACCTACCTACCTACTGTATTTCTCCCTCTCTCCCTCTACTTACCTACCTACCTACATACCTACCTACCTACCTACTGTATTTTTCCTTCTCTCGCTCACACTCTACCTACAAAACTACCTACTGTATTTAACCCTCTCTCTCTATGCCTCTACCCACCTACCTACCTACCTACCTACCTACCTACCTACCTACCTACCTATGTACCTACCTACCTACCTACCTACCTACCTACCTACCTACCTACCTATTGTATTTCTCCCTCACCCTCTCTATCCCTCTACCTACCTACCTACTGTATTTCTCCCTCTATCCCTCTACCTATCTACCAACCTACTGTATTTCTCCCTCTATCCCACTCTCCCTCTACCTACCTACCTACCTACCTACCTACCTACCTACCTACCTACCTACCTACCTACTGTATTTCTCACTCTCTCCCACTACCTCCCTCCCTCCCTCCCTACCTACTGTATTTCTCCCTCTCTCCCTCTACCTACCTACTTACATACCTACCTACTGTATTTCTCCCTCTCTCCCTCTACTTACCTACCTACCTACCTACCTACCTACCTACCTACTGGATTTCTCCCTCTCCCTTTCTCCCTCTACCTACCTACTGTATTTCACACTCTGTCCCTCTACCTACCTACCTATTGTATTTCTCCTTCTCCCTCTCTCCGTCTACCTACCTATCAACTGTATTTCTACGTCTCCCTCTCTCCCTCTATCTACCTATCTACTGTATTTCTACCTCTCTCTCCCTACCTGCCTACTGTATTTCTCCCTCTCCCTCTCTCCCTCTTACTACCTATCTTCTGTATTTCTCCCTCTACCTACCTACCTACCTACTGTATTTCTCCCTCTATCCCTCTACATACCTACCTACTTGCCTACCTGCTGTATTTCTCCCTCTCCCTCTCTCCCTCTACCTACCTACCTACTGTATTTTCCCCTCTCTCCCTCTACCTACCTACCTACCTACCTACCTACCTACCTACCTACCTACCTACCTACCTACCTACCTACCTATTGTATTTCTCCCTCTACCTAACTACCTACCTACCTACCTACTGTATTTCTCCCTCCCCATCTCTATCCCTCTACCTACCTACCTACCTACTGTATTTCTCCCTCTTCCTCTCTATCCCTCCAACTACCTACTGTATTTCTCCCTCTCTCCCACTACCTACCTTCCTACTGTATTATTCAATCTCCCTCTCTCCCTCTACCTACCTACCTACCTACCTACCTACCTACCTACCTACCTACCTACCTACCTACCTACCTACCTACCTACCCACATACTGTATTTCTCCCTCTCTCCCACTCTCCCTCTACCTACCTACCTACCTACCTACCTACCTACCTACCTACCTACCTACCTACCTACCTACCTACTGTATTCCTCCCTCTCTCCCTCTACCTACCTACCAACCTATTGTATTTTTCCTTCTCTCTCTACCTCTACCTATCTACCTAGTGTATTTCTCCCTGTCCCTCTCTCCCTCTACCTACCTACCTACCTACCTACCTACCTACCTACCTACCTACCTACCAACCTACCTACCTACCTACCTACCTACCTACCTACTGTATTTCTCACTCTCTCCCTCTACCTCCCTCCCTCCCTCCCTCCCTCCCTACTGTATTTCTCCCTCTATCCCTTTACCTATCTTCTTACATACCTACCTACTGTATTTCTCCCTCTCTCCCTCTACTTACCTACCTACCTACCTACCTACCTACCTACCTACCTACCTACCTACCTACCTACCTACTGGATTTCTCCTTCTCCCTTTTTCCCTCTACCTACATACTGTATTTCACACACTGTCCCTCTACCTACCTACCTATTGTATTTCTCCTTCTCCCTCTCTCCGTCTACCTACCTACTGTATTTCTCCCTCTCTCCCTCTACTTACCTACCTACCTACCTACCTACCTACCTACCTACCTACCTACCTACCTACCTACCTACCTACCTACCTACCTACCTACTGGATTTCTCCTTCTCCCTTTTTCCCTCTACCTACATACTGTATTTCACACACTGTCCCTCTACCTACCTACCTACTGCATTTCTCTCTCTCCCTCTCTATCCCTCCAACTACCTACTGTATTTCTCCCTCTCTCCCACTACCTACCTTCCTACTGTATTATTCAATCTCCTCTCTCCCTCTACCTACCTACCTACCTACCTACCTACCTACCTACCTACCTACCTACTGTATTTCTCACTCTCTCCCTCTATCTCCCTCCCTCCCTACCTACTGTATTTCTCCCTCTCTCCCTCTACCTACCTACTTACATACCTACCTACTGTATTTCTCCCTCTCTCCCTCTACTTACCTACCTACCTACCTACCTACCTACTGTATTTTTCCTTCTCTCTCTCACCCTCTACCTACAAAACTACCTACTGTATTTAACCCTCTCTCTCTATGCCTCTACCTACCTACCTACCTACCTATGTACCTACCTACCTACCTACCTACTGTATTTCTCCTTCTCCCTCGCTCCCTCTACCTAGCTACCTACCCACCTACCTACCTACTGTATTTTTCCTTCTCTCTCTCTCCCACTACCTACCAACCTACCTACTGTATTTAACCCTCTCTCTCTCTATGCCTCTACCTACCTACCTACCTACCTACCTACCTACCTACCTACCTACCTACCTACCTACCTACCTACCTACCTACCTAAGTACCTACCTACCTACCTGCCTACTGTATTTCTCCCACTCCCTCTCTATCCCTCCAACTACCTACTGTATTTCTCCCTCTCTCCCTCTACTTACCTACCTACCTACCTACGTACCTACCTACCTACTTTATTTTTCCTTCTCTCTCTCACCCTCTACATACAAAACTACCTACTGTATTTAACCCTCTCTCTCTATGCCTCTACCTACCTACCTACCTACCTACCTACCTATGTACCTACCTACCTACCTACCTACCTACCTACCTACCTACTGTATTTCTCCTTCTCCCTCGCTCCCTCTACCTACCTACCTACCCACCTACCTACCTACTGTATTTTTCCTTCTCTCTCTCTCCCACTACCTACCAACCTACCTACTGTATTTAACCCTCTCTCTCTCTATGCCTCTACCTACCTACCTACCTACCTACCTACCTACCTACCTACCTACCTGCCTACTGTATTTCTCCCTCTCCCTCTCTATCCCTCCAACTACCTACTGTATTTCTCCCTCTCTCCCACTACCTACCTTCCTACTGTATTATTCAATCTCCCTCTCTCCCTCTACCTACCTACCTACCTACCTACCTACCAACCTCCCTACCTACCTACCTACCTACCTACTGTATTTCTCACTCTCTCCCTCTACCTCCCTACCTCCCTCCCTCCCTACTGTATTTCTCCCTCTATCCCTTTACCTATCTTCTTACATACCTACCTACTGTATTTCTCCCTCTCTCCCTCTACTTACCTACCTACCTACCTACCTACCTACCTACCTACCTACCTACCTACCTACCTACCTACCTACCTACCTACTGGATTTCTCCTTCTCCCTTTTTCCCTCTACCTACATACTGTATTTCACACACTGTCCCTCTACCTACCTACCTATTGTATTTCTCCTTCTCCCTCTCTCAGTCTACCTACCTATCTACTGTTTTTCTACGTCTCCCTCTCTCCCTCTACCTACCTATCTACTGTATTTCTACCTCTCCCCCCCTACCTGCCTACTGTATTTCTCCCTCTCCCTCTCTCCCTCTTACTACATATCTTTTGTATTTCTCCCTCTACATACCTACCTACCTACCTACTGTATTTCTCCCTCTATCCCTCTACATACCTACCTACTGCCTACCTGCTGTATTTCTCCCTCTCCCTCTCTCCCTCTACCTACCTACCTACTGTATTTTTCCCTCTCTCCCTCTACCTACCTACCTACCTACCTACCTACCTACCCACCCACCTACTGTATTTCTCCCTCTCTCCCACTCTCCCTCTACCTACGTACCTACCTACCTACCTACCTACCTACCTACCTACCTACCTACCTACCTACTTTATTTTTCCTTCTCTCTCTCACCCTCTACCTACAAAACTACCTACTGTATTTAACCCTCTCTCTATATGCCTCTACCTACCTACCTACCTACTTACCTATGTACCTACCTACCTACCTACCTACCTACCTATTTTATTTCTCCCTCTAACTACCTACCTACCTACCTACTGTATTTCTCCCTCCCCGTCTCTATCCCTCTACCTACCTACCTACCTACTGTATTTCTCTCTCTCCCTCTCTCTCCCTCCAACTACCTACTGTATTTCTCCCTCTCTCCCACTACCTACCTTCCTACTGTATTATTCAATCTCCCTCTCTCCCTCTACCTACCTACCTACCTACCTACCTACCTACTGTATTTCTCACTCTCTCCCTCTATCTCCCTCCCTCCCTACCTACTGTATTTCTCCCTCTCTCCCTCTACCTACCTACTTACATACCTACCTACTGTATTTCTCCCTCTCTCCCTCTACTTACCTACCTACCTACCTACCTACCTACCTACTGTATTTTTCCTTCTCTCTCTCACCCTCTACCTACAAAACTACCTACTGTATTTAACCCTCTCTCTCTATGCCTCTACCTACCTACCTACCTACCTACCTACCTACCTATGTACCTACCTACCTACCTACCTACTGTATTTCTCCTTCTCCCTCGCTCCCTCTACCTAGCTACCTACCCACCTACCTACCTACTGTATTTTTCCTTCTCTCTCTCTCCCACTACCTACCAACCTACCTACTGTATTTAACCCTCTCTCTCTCTATGCCTCTACCTACCTACCTACCTACCTACCTACCTACCTACCTACCTACCTACCTAAGTACCTACCTACCTACCTACCTACCTGCCTACTGTATTTCTCCCACTCCCTCTCTATCCCTCCAACTACCTACTGTATTTCTCCCTCTCTCCCTCTACTTACCTACCTACCTACCTACGTACCTACCTACCTACCTACCTACTTTATTTTTCCTTCTCTCTCTCACCCTCTACATACAAAACTACCTACTGTATTTAACCTCTCTCTCTATGCCTCTACCTACCTACCTACCTACCTACCTACCTATGTACCTACCTACCTACCTACCTACCTACCTACTGTATTTCTCCTTCTCCCTCGCTCCCTCTACCTACCTACCTACCCACCTACCTACCTACTGTATTTTTCCTTCTCTCTCTCTCTCCACTACCTACCAACCTACCTACTGTATTTAACCCTCTCTCTCTCTATGCCTCTACCTACCTACCTACCTACCTACCTACCTACCTACCTACCTACCTACCTACCTGCCTACTGTATTTCTCCCTCTCCCTCTCTATCCCTCCAACTACCTACTGTATTTCTCCCTCTCTCCCACTACCTACCTTCCTACTGTATTATTCAATCTCCCTCTCTCCCTCTACCTACCTACCTACCTACCTACCTACCTACCTACCTACCTACCTACCTACCTACCTACCCACCTACTGTATTTCTCCCTCTCTCCCACTCTCCCTCTACCTACCTACCTACCTACCTACCTACCTACCTACCTACCTACCTACCTACCTACTGTATTCCTCCCTCTCTCCCTCTACCTACCTACCAACCTATTGTATTTTTCCTTCTCTCTCTACCTCTACCTATCTACCTACTGTATTTCTCCCTGTCCCTCTCTCCCTCACCTACCTACCTACCTACCTACCTACCTACCTACCTACCTACCTACCTACCTACCTACCTACCTACCTACCTACCTACCTACCTACCTACCTACTGTATTTCTCACTCTCTCCCTCTACCTCCCTACCTCCCTCCCTCCCTACCTACTGTATTTCTCCCTCTATCCCTTTACCTATCTTCTTACATACCTAGCTACTGTATTTCTCCCTCTCTCCCTCTACTTACCTACCTACCTACCTACCTACCTACCTACCTACCTACCTACCTACCTACCTACCTACCTACTGGATTTCTCCTTCTCCCTTTCTCCCTCTACCTACCTACTGTATTTCACACACTGTCCCTCTACCTACCTACCTATTGTATTTCTCCTTCTCCCTCTCTCCGTCTACCTACCTATCTACTGTATTTCTACGTCTCCCTCTCTCCCTCTACCTACCTATCTACTGTATTTCTACCTCTCCCTCCCTACCTGCCTACTGTATTTCTCCCTCTCCCTCTCTCCCTCTTACTACATATCTTCTGTATTTCTCCCTCTACATACCTACCTACCTACCTACTGTATTTCTCCCTCTATCCCTCTACATACCTACCTACTTGCCTACCTGCTGTATTTCTCCCTCTCCCTCTCTCCCTCTACCTACCTACCTACTGTATTTTTCCCTCTCTCCCTCTACCTACCTACCTACCTACCTACCTACCTACCTACCTACCTACCCACCTACTGTATTTCTCCCTCTCTCCCACTCTCCCTCTACCTACGTACCTACCTACCTACCTACCTACCTACCTACCTACCTACCTACCTACCTACCTACCTACCTTATTTTTCCTTCTCTCTCTCACCCTCTACCTACAAAACTACCTACTGTATTTAACCCTCTCTCTCTATGCCTCTACCTACCTACCTACCTACCTACCTACCTACCTACCTACCTACCTACCTACCTACCTACCTACCTATGTACCTACCTACCTACCTACCTACCTATTGTATTTCTCCCTCTAACTACCTACCTACCTACCTACTGTATTTCTCCCTCCCCGTCTCTATCCCTCTACCTGCCTACCTACCTACTGTATTTCTCTCTCTCCCTCTCTATCCCTCCAACTACCTACTGTATTTCTCCCTCTCTCCCACTACCTACCTTCCTACTGTATTATTCAATCTCCCTCTCTCCCTCTACCTACCTACCTACCTACCTACCTACCTACCTACCTACCTACCTACCTACCTACCTACCTACCTACTGTATTTCTCACTCTCTCCCTCTATCTCCCTCCCTCCCTACCTACTGTATTTCTCCCTCTCTCCCTCTACCTACCTACTTAAATACCTACCTACTGTATTTCTCCCTCTCTCCCTCTACTTACCTACCTACCTACCTACCTACCTACCTACTGTATTTTTCCTTCTCTCTCTCACCCTCTACCTACAAAACTACCTACTGTATTTAACCCTCTCTCTCTATGCCTCTACCTACCTACCTACCTACCTACCTACCTACCTATGTACCTACCTACCTACCTACCTACTGTATTTCTCCTTCTCCCTCGCTCCCTCTACCTAGCTACCTACCCACCTACCTACCTACTGTATTTTTCCTTCTCTCTCTCTCCCACTACCTACCAACCTACCTACTGTATTTAACCCTCTCTCTCTCTATGCCTCTACCTACCTACCTACCTACCTACCTACCTACCTACCTACCTACCTACCTACCTACCTAAGTACCTACCTACCTACCTACCTACCTGCCTACTGTATTTCTCCCACTCCCTCTCTATCCCTCCAACTACCTACTGTATTTCTCCCTCTCTCCCTCTACTTACCTACCTACCTACCTACGTACCTACCTACCTACCTACCTACTTTATTTTTCCTTCTCTCTCTCACCCTCTACATACAAAACTACCTACTGTATTTAACCCTCTCTCTCTATGCCTCTACCTACCTACCTACCTACCTACCTACCTATGTACCTACCTACCTACCTACCTACCTACCTACTGTATTTCTCCTTCTCCCTCGCTCCCTCTACCTACCTACCTACCCACCTACCTACCTACTGTATTTTTCCTTCTCTCTCTCTCCCACTACCTACCAACCTACCTACTGTATTTAACCCTCTCTCTCTCTATGCCTCTACCTACCTACCTACCTACCTACCTACCTACCTACCTACCTACCTACCTACCTGCCTACTGTATTTCTCCCTCTCCCTCTCTATCCCTCCAACTACCTACTGTATTTCTCCCTCTCTCCCACTACCTACCTTCCTACTGTATTATTCAATCTCCCTCTCTCCCTCTACCTACCTACCTACCTACCTACCTACCTACCTACCTACCTACCTACCTACCTACCTACCTACCTACCCACCTACTGTATTTCTCCCTCTCTCCCACTCTCCCTCTACCTACCTACCTACCTACCTACCTACCTACCTACCTACCTACCTACCTACCTACCTACCTACCTACCTACCTACTGTATTCCTCCCTCTCTCCCTCTACCTACCTACCAACCTATTGTATTTTTCCTTCTCTCTCTACCTCTACCTATCTACATACTGTATTTCTCCCTGTCCCTCTCTCCCTCTACCTACCTACCTACCTACCTACCTACCTACCTACCTACCTACCTACGTACCTACCTACCTACCTACCTACCTACCTACCTACCTACCTACCTACCTACCTACTGTATTTCTCACTCTCTCCCTCTACCTCCCTACCTCCCTCCCTCCCTACCTACTGTATTTCTCCCTCTATCCCTTTACCTATCTTCTTACATACCTAGCTACTGTATTTCTCCCTCTCTCCCTCTACTTACCTACCTACCTACCTACCTACCTACCTACCTACCTACCTACCTACCTACCTACTGGATTTCTCCTTCTCCCTTTCTCCCTCTACCTACCTACTGTATTTCACACACTGTCCCTCTACCTACCTACCTATTGTATTTCTCCTTCTCCCTCTCTCCGTCTACCTACCTATCTACTGTATTTCTACGTCTCCCTCTCTCCCTCTACCTACCTATCTACTGTATTTCTACCTCTCCCTCCCTACCTGCCTACTGTATTTCTCCCTCTCCCTCTCTCCCTCTTACTACATATCTTCTGTATTTCTCCCTCTACATACCTACCTACCTACCTACTGTATTTCTCCCTCTATCCCTCTACATACCTACCTACTTGCCTACCTGCTGTATTTCTCCCTCTCCCTCTCTCCCTCTACCTACCTACCTACTGTATTTTTCCCTCTCTCCCTCTACCTACCTACCTACCTACCTACCTACCTACCTACCTACCCACCTACTGTATTTCTCCCTCTCTCCCACTCTCCCTCTACCTACGTACCTACCTACCTACCTACCTACCTACCTACCTACCTACCTACCTACCTACCTACCTACCTTATTTTTCCTTCTCTCTCTCACCCTCTACCTACAAAACTACCTACTGTATTTAACCCTCTCTCTCTATGCCTCTACCTACCTACCTACCTACCTACCTACCTACCTACCTACCTACCTACCTATGTACCTACCTACCTACCTACCTACCTATTGTATTTCTCCCTCTAACTACCTACCTACCTACCTACTGTATTTCTCCCTCCCCGTCTCTATCCCTCTACCTACCTACCTACCTACTGTATTTCTCTCTCTCCCTCTCTATCCCTCCAACTACCTACTGTATTTCTCCCTCTCTCCCACTACCTACCTTCCTACTGTATTATTCAATCTCCCTCTCTCCCTCTACCTACCTACCTACCTACCTACCTACCTACCTACCTACCTACCTACCTACCTACCTACTGTATTTCTCACTCTCTCCCTCTATCTCCCTCCCTCCCTACCTACTGTATTTCTCCCTCTCTCCCTCTACCTACCTACTTAAATACCTACCTACTGTATTTCTCCCTCTCTCCCTCTACTTACCTACCTACCTACCTACCTACCTACCTACTGTATTTTTCCTTCTCTCTCTCACCCTCTACCTACAAAACTACCTACTGTATTTAACCCTCTCTCTCTATGCCTCTACCTACCTACCTACCTACCTACCTACCTATGTACCTACCTACCTACCTACCTACTGTATTTCTCCTTCTCCCTCGCTCCCTCTACCTAGCTACCTACCCACCTACCTACCTACTGTATTTTTCCTTCTCTCTCTCTCCCACTACCTACCAACCTACCTACTGCATTTAACCCTCTCTCTCTCTATGCCTCTACCTACCAACCTACCTACCTACCTACCTACCTACCTACCTACCTACCTACCTACCTACCTACCTACTGTATTTCTCCTTCTCCCTCGCTCCCTCTACCTACCTACCTACCCACCTACCTACCTACTGTATTTCTCCCTCTCTATCCCTCCAACTACCTACTGTATTTCTCCCTCTCTCCCACTACCTACCTTCCTACTGTATTATTCAATCTCCCTCTCTCCCTCTACCTACCTACCTACCTACCTACCTACCTACCTACCTACCTACCTACCTGCCTACCTACCTACTGTATTTCTCCCTCTCTCCCACTCTCCCTCTACCTACCTACCTACCTACCTACCTACCTACCTACCTACCTACCTACCTACCTACCTACCTACCTACCTACTGTATTCCTCCCTCTCTCCCTCTACCTACCTACCAACCTATTGTATTTTTCCTTCTCTCTCTACCTCTACCTATCTACCTACTGTATTTCTCCCTGTCCCTCTCTCCCTCTACCTACCTACCTACCTACCTACCTACCTACCTACCTACCTACCTACCTACCTACTGTATTTCTCACTCTCTCCCTCTACCTCCCTACCTTCCTCCCTCCCTACCTACTGTATTTCTCCCTCTATCCCTCTACCTATCTTCTTACATACCTACCTACTGTATTTCTCCCTCTCTCCCTCTACTTACCTACCTACCTACCTACCTACCTACCTACCTACCTACCTACCTACCTACCTACTGGATTTCTCCCTCTCCCTTTCTCCCTCTACCTACCTACTGTATTTCACACACTGTCCCTCTACCTACCTACCTATTGTATTTCTCCTTCTCCCTCTCTCCGTCTACCTACCTATCTACTGTATTTCTACGTCTCCCTCTCTCCCTCTACCTACCTATCTACTGTATTTCTACCTCTCCCTCCCTACCTGCCTACTGTATTTCTCCCTCTATCCCTCTACATACCTACCTACTTGCCTACCTGCTGTATTTCTCCCTCTCCCTCTCTCCCTCTACCTACCTACCTACTGTATTTTTCCCTCTCTCCCTCTACCTACCTACCTACCTACCTACCTACCTACCTACCTACCTACCCACCTACTGTATTTCTCCCTCTCTCCCACTCTCCCTCTACCTACCTACCTACCTACCTACCTATGTACCTACCTACCTACCTACCTACTGTATTTCTCCTTCTCCCTCGCTCCCTCTACCTAGCTACCTACCCACCTACCTACCTACTGTATTTTTCCTTCTCTCTCTCTCCCACTACCTACCAACCTACCTACTGTATTTAACCCTCTCTCTCTCTATGCCTCTACCTACCTACCTACCTACCTACCTACCTACCTACCTACCTACCTACCTACCTAAGTACCTACCTACCTACCTGCCTACTGTATTTCTCCCACTCCCTCTCTATCCCTCCAACTACCTACTGTATTTCTCCCTCTCTCCCTCTACTTACCTACCTACCTACCTACGTACCTACCTACCTACCTACCTACCTACTTTATTTTTCCTTCTCTCTCTCACCCTCTACATACAAAACTACCTACTGTATTTAACCCTCTCTCTCTATGCCTCTACCTACCTACCTACCTACCTACCTACCTACCTATGTACCTACCTACCTACCTACCTACCTACCTACCTACTGTATTTCTCCTTCTCCCTCGCTCCCTCTACCTACCTACCTACCCACCTACCTACCTACTGTATTTTTCCTTCTCTCTCTCTCCCACTACCTACCAACCTACCTACTGTATTTAACCCTCTCTCTCTCTATGCCTCTACCTACCTACCTACCTACCTACCTACCTACCTACCTACCTACCTGCCTACTGTATTTCTCCCTCTCCCTCTCTATCCCTCCAACTACCTACTGTATTTCTCCCTCTCTCCCACTACCTACCTTCCTACTGTATTATTCAATCTCCCTCTCTCCCTCTACCTACCTACCTACCTACCTACCTACCTACCTACCTACCTACCTACCTACCTACCTACCTACCCACCTACTGTATTTCTCCCTCTCTCCCACTCTCCCTCTACCTACCTACCTACCTACCTACCTACCTACCTACCTACCTACCTACTGTATTCCTCCCTCTCTCCCTCTACCTACCTACCAACCTATTGTATTTTTCCTTCTCTCTCTACCTCTACCTATCTACCTACTGTATTTCTCCCTGTCCCTCTCTCCCTCTACCTACCTACCTACCTACCTACCTACCTACCTACCTACCTACCTACCTACCTACCTACCTACCTACCTACCTACCTACTGTATTTCTCACTCTCTCCCTCTACCTCCCTACCTCCCTCCCTCCCTACCTACTGTATTTCTTCCTCTATCCCTTTACCTATCTTCTTACATACCTAGCTACTGTATTTCTCCCTCTCTCCCTCTACTTACCTACCTACCTACCTACCTACCTACCTACCTACCTACCTACCTACCTACCTACCTACTGGATTTCTCCTTCTCCCTTTCTCCCTCTACCTACCTACTGTATTTCACACACTGTCCCTCTACCTACCTACCTATTGTATTTCTCCTTCTCCCTCTCTCCGTCTACCTACCTATCTACTGTATTTCTACGTCTCCCTCTCTCCCTCTACCTACCTATCTACTGTATTTCTACCTCTCCCTCCCTACCTGCCTACTGTATTTCTCCCTCTCCCTCTCTCCCTCTTACTACATATCTTCTGTATTTCTCCCTCTACATACCTACCTACCTACCTACTGTATTTCTCCCTCTATCCCTCTACATACCTACCTACTTGCCTACCTGCTGTATTTCTCCCTCTCCCTCTCTCCCTCTACCTACCTACCTACTGTATTTTTCCCTCTCTCCCTCTACCTACCTACCTACCTACCTACCTACCTACCTACCTACCTACCTACCTACCCACCTACTGTATTTCTCCCTCTCTCCCACTCTCCCTCTACCTACGTACCTACCTACCTACCTACCTACCTACCTACCTACCTACCTTATTTTTCCTTCTCTCTCTCACCCTCTACCTACAAAACTACCTACCTTATTTAACCCTCTCTCTCTATGCCTCTACCTACCTACCTACCTACCTACCTACCTACCTACCTACCTATGTACCTACCTACCTACCTACCTACCTATTGTATTTCTCCCTCTAACTACCTACCTACCTACCTACTGTATTTCTCCCTCCCCGTCTCTATCCCTCTACCTACCTACCTACCTACTGTATTTCTCTCTCTCCCTCTCTATCCCTCCAACTACCTACTGTATTTCTCCCTCTCTCCCACTACCTACCTTCCTACTGTATTATTCAATCTCCCTCTCTCCCTCTACCTACCTACCTACCTACCTACCTACCTACCTACCTACCTACCTACCTACCTACCTACCTACTGTATTTCTCACTCTCTCCCTCTATCTCCCTCCCTCCCTACCTACTGTATTTCTCCCTCTCTCCCTCTACCTACCTACTTAAATACCTACCTACTGTATTTCTCCCTCTCTCCCTCTACTTACCTACCTACCTACCTACCTACCTACCTACCTACTGTATTTTTCCTTCTCTCTCTCACCCTCTACCTACAAAACTACCTACTGTATTTAACCCTCTCTCACTATGCCTCTACCTACCTACCTACCTACCTACCTACCTACCTACCTACCTACCTATGTACCTACCTACCTACCTACCTACTGTATTTCTCCTTCTCCCTCGCTCCCTCTACCTAGCTACCTACCCACCTACCTACCT
Source organism: Rhabdophis nuchalis (assembly GCA_039707465.1). Classification (NCBI taxonomy): domain Eukaryota; kingdom Metazoa; phylum Chordata; class Lepidosauria; order Squamata; family Natricidae; genus Rhabdophis; species Rhabdophis nuchalis. The sequence goes on from JBDLLF010000056.1 coordinate 159,825, forward strand.
ACTGTATTTTTCCTTCTCTCTCTCTCCCACTACCTACCAACCTACCTACTGCATTTAACCCTCTCTCTCTCTATGCCTCTACCTATCTACCTACCTACCTACCTACCTACCTACCTACCTACTGTATTTCTCCTTCTCCCTCGCTCCCTCTACCTACCTACCTACCCACCTACCTACCTACTGTATTTCTCCCTCTCCCTCTCTATCCCTCCAACTACCTACTGTATTTCTCCCTCTCTCCCACTACCTACCTTCCTACTGTATTATTCAATCTCCCTCTCTCCCTCTACCTACCTACCTACCTACCTACCTACCTACCTACCTACCTACCTACCTACCTACCTACCTGCCTACCTACCTACTGTATTTCTCCCTCTCTCCCACTCTCCCTCTACCTACCTACCTACCTACCTACCTACCTACCTACCTACCTACCTACCTACTGTATTCCTCCCTCTCTCCCTCTACCTACCTACCAACCTATTGTATTTTTCCTTCTCTCTCTACCTCTACCTATCTACCTACTGTATTTCTCCCTGTCCCTCTCTCCCTCTACCTACCTACCTACCTACCTACCTACCTACCTACCTACCTACCTACCTACCTACTGTATTTCTCACTCTCTCCCTCTACCTCCCTACCTTCCTCCCTCCCTACCTACTGTATTTCTCCCTCTATCCCTCTACCTATCTTCTTACATACCTACCTACTGTATTTCTCCCTCTCTCCCTCTACTTACCTACCTACCTACCTACCTACCTACCTACCTACCTACCTACCTACCTACCTACTGGATTTCTCCCTCTCCCTTTCTCCCTCTACCTACCTACTGTATTTCACACACTGTCCCTCTACCTACCTACCTATTGTATTTCTCCTTCTCCCTCTCTCCGTCTACCTACCTATCTACTGTATTTCTACGTCTCCCTCTCTCCCTCTACCTACCTATCTACTGTATTTCTACCTCTCCCTCCCTACCTGCCTACTGTATTTCTCCCTCTATCCCTCTACATACCTACCTACTTGCCTACCTGCTGTATTTCTCCCTCTCCCTCTCTCCCTCTACCTACCTACCTACTGTATTTTTCCCTCTCTCCCTCTACCTACCTACCTACCTACCTACCTACCTACCTACCTACCTACCTACCCACCTACTGTATTTCTCCCTCTCTCCCACTCTCCCTCTACCTACCTACCTACCTACCTACCTATGTACCTACCTACCTACCTACCTACTGTATTTCTCCTTCTCCCTCGCTCCCTCTACCTAGCTACCTACCCACCTACCTACCTACTGTATTTTTCCTTCTCTCTCTCTCCCACTACCTACCAACCTACCTACTGTATTTAACCCTCTCTCTCTATGCCTCTACCTACCTACCTACCTACCTACCTACCTACCTACCTACCTACCTACCTACCTAAGTACCTACCTACCTACCTGCCTACTGTATTTCTCCCACTCCCTCTCTATCCCTCCAACTACCTACTGTATTTCTCCCTCTCTCCCTCTACTTACCTACCTACCTACCTACGTACCTACCTACCTACCTACCTACTTTATTTTTCCTTCTCTCTCTCACCCTCTACATACAAAACTACCTACTGTATTTAACCCTCTCTCTCTATGCCTCTACCTACCTACCTACCTACCTACCTACCTACCTATGTACCTACCTACCTACCTACCTACCTACCTACCTACTGTATTTCTCCTTCTCCCTCGCTCCCTCTACCTACCTACCTACCCACCTACCTACCTACTGTATTTTTCCTTCTCTCTCTCTCCCACTACCTACCAACCTACCTACTGTATTTAACCCTCTCTCTCTCTATGCCTCTACCTACCTACCTACCTACCTACCTACCTACCTACCTACCTACCTACCTACCTGCCTACTGTATTTCTCCCTCTCCCTCTCTATCCCTCCAACTACCTACTGTATTTCTCCCTCTCTCCCACTACCTACCTTCCTACTGTATTATTCAATCTCCCTCTCTCCCTCTACCTACCTACCTACCTACCTACCTACCTACCTACCTACCTACCTACCTACCTACCTACCCACCTACTGTATTTCTCCCTCTCTCCCACTCTCCCTCTACCTACCTACCTACCTACCTACCTACCTACCTACCTACCTACCTACTGTATTCCTCCCTCTCTCCCTCTACCTACCTACCAACCTATTGTATTTTTCCTTCTCTCTCTACCTCTACCTATCTACCTACTGTATTTCTCCCTGTCCCTCTCTCCCTCTACCTACCTACCTACCTACCTACCTACCTACCTACCTACCTACCTACCTACCTACCTACCTACCTACCTACCTACCTACCTACCTACCTACCTACCTACCTACTGTATTTCTCACTCTCTCCCTCTACCTCCCTACCTCCCTCCCTCCCTCCCTACTGTATTTCTCCCTCTATCCCTTTACCTATCTTCTTACATACCTAGCTACTGTATTTCTCCCTCTCTCCCTCTACTTACCTACCTACCTACCTACCTACCTACCTACCTACCTACCTACCTACCTACTGGATTTCTCCTTCTCCCTTTCTCCCTCTACCTACCTACTGTATTTCACACACTGTCCCTCTACCTACCTACCTATTGTATTTCTCCTTCTCCCTCTCTCCGTCTACCTACCTATCTACTGTATTTCTACGTCTCCCTCTCTCCCTCTACCTACCTATCTACTGTATTTCTACCTCTCCCTCCCTACCTGCCTACTGTATTTCTCCCTCTCCCTCTCTCCCTCTTACTACATATCTTCTGTATTTCTCCCTCTACATACCTACCTACCTACCTACTGTATTTCTCCCTCTATCCCTCTACATACCTACCTACTTGCCTACCTGCTGTATTTCTCCCTCTCCCTCTCTCCCTCTACCTACCTACCTACTGTATTTTTCCCTCTCTCCCTCTACCTACCTACCTACCTACCTACCTACCTACCTACCTACCTACCTACCTACCTACCCACCTACTGTATTTCTCCCTCTCTCCCACTCTCCCTCTACCTACGTACCTACCTACCTACCTACCTACCTACCTACCTACCTACCTACCTACCTACCTTATTTTTCCTTCTCTCTCTCACCCTCTACCTACAAAACTACCTACCTTATTTAACCCTCTCTCTCTATGCCTCTACCTACCTACCTACCTACCTACCTACCTACCTACCTACCTACCTATGTACCTACCTACCTACCTACCTACCTACCTACCTATTGTATTTCTCCCTCTAACTACCTACCTACCTACCTACTGTATTTCTCCCTCCCCGTCTCTATCCCTCTACCTACCTACCTACCTACTGTATTTCTCTCTCTCCCTCTCTATCCCTCCAACTACCTACTGTATTTCTCCCTCTCTCCCACTACCTACCTTCCTACTGTATTATTCAATCTCCCTCTCTCCCTCTACCTACCTACCTACCTACCTACCTACCTACCTACCTACCTACCTACCTACCTACCTACCTACCTACCTACTGTATTTCTCACTCTCTCCCTCTATCTCCCTCCCTCCCTACCTACTGTATTTCTCCCTCTCTCCCTCTACCTACCTACTTAAATACCTACCTACTGTATTTCTCCCTCTCTCCCTCTACTTACCTACCTACCTACCTACCTACCTACCTACCTACTGTATTTTTCCTTCTCTCTCTCACCCTCTACCTACAAAACTACCTACTGTATTTAACCCTCTCTCACTATGCCTCTACCTACCTACCTACCTACCTACCTACCTACCTATGTACCTACCTACCTACCTACCTACTGTATTTCTCCTTCTCCCTCGCTCCCTCTACCTAGCTACCTACCCACCTACCTACCTACTGTATTTTTCCTTCTCTCTCTCTCCCACTACCTACCAACCTACCTACTGCATTTAACCCTCTCTCTCTCTATGCCTCTACCTACCTACCTACCTACCTACCTACCTACCTACCTACCTACCTACCTACCTACCTACCTACTGTATTTCTCCTTCTCCCTCGCTCCCTCTACCTACCTACCTACCCACCTACCTACCTACTGTATTTCTCCCTCTCCCTCTCTATCCCTCCAACTACCTACTGTATTTCTCCCTCTCTCCCACTACCTACCTTCCTACTGTATTATTCAATCTCCCTCTCTCCCTCTACCTACCTACCTACCTACCTACCTACCTACCTACCTGCCTACCTACCTACTGTATTTCTCCCTCTCTCCCACTCTCCCTCTACCTACCTACCTACCTACCTACCTACCTACCTACCTACCTACCTACCTACCTACTGTATTCCTCCCTCTCTCCCTCTACCTACCTACCAACCTATTGTATTTTTCCTTCTCTCTCTACCTCTACCTATCTACCTACTGTATTTCTCCCTGTCCCTCTCTCCCTCTACCTACCTACCTACCTACCTACCTACCTACCTACCTACCTACCTACCTACCTACCTACCTACCTACCTACTGTATTTCTCACTCTCTCCCTCTACCTCCCTACCTTCCTCCCTCCCTACCTACTGTATTTCTCCCTCTATCCCTCTACCTATCTTCTTACATACCTACCTACTGTATTTCTCCCTCTCTCCCTCTACTTACCTACCTACCTACCTACCTACCTACCTACCTACCTACCTACCTACCTACCTACCTACCTACCTACCTACTGGATTTCTCCCTCTCCCTTTCTCCCTCTACCTACCTACTGTATTTCACACACTGTCCCTCTACCTACCTACCTATTGTAGTTCTCCTTCTCCCTCTCTCCGTCTACCTACCTATCTACTGTATTTCTACGTCTCCCTCTCTCCCTCTACCTACCTATCTACTGTATTTCTACCTCTCCCTCCCTACCTGCCTACTGTATTTCTCCCTCTCCCTCTCTCCCTCTTACTACATATCTTCTGTATTTCTCCCTCTACCTACCTACCTACCTACTGTATTTCTCCCTCTATCCCTCTACATACCTACCTACTTGCCTACCTGCTGTATTTCTCCCTCTCCCTCTCTCCCTCTACCTACCTACCTACTGTATTTTTCCCTCTCTCCCTCTACCTACCTACCTACCTACCTACCTACCTACCTACCTACCTACCTACCTACCTACCTACCTACCCACCTACTGTATTTCTCCCTCTCTCCCACTCTCCCTCTACCTACCTACCTACCTACCTACCTACCTACCTACCTACCTACCTACCTACCTACCTACCTACTTTATTTTTCCTTCTCTCTCTCACCCTCTACCTACAAAACTACTTACTGTATTTAACCCTCTCTCTCTATGCCTCTACCTACCTACCTACCTACCTACCTACCTACCTACCTACCTACCTACCTACCTACCTACCTATGTACCTACCTACCTACCTACCTACCTACCTACTTACCCACCTACCTACCTACTGTATTTTTCCTTCTCTCTCTCTCCCACTACCTACCAACCTACCTACTGTATTTAACCCCCCATCTCTCTCTATGCCTCTACCTACCTACCTACCTACCTACCTACCTACCTACCTACCTACCTACCAACCTACCTACCTACCTACCTACCTACCTACCTACCTACCTAAGTACCTACCTACCTACCTACCTATTGTATTTCTCCCTCTACCTAACTACCTACCTACCTACTGTATTTCTCCCTCTTCCTCTCTATCCCTCCAACTACCTACTTTATTTCTCCCTCTCTCCCACTACCTACCTTCCTACTGTATTATTCAATCTCCCTCTCTCCCTCTACCTACCTACCTACCTACCTACCTACCTACCTACCTGCCTACCTACCTACTGTATTTCTCCCTCTCTCCCACTCTCCCTCTACCTACCTACCTACCTACCTACCTACCTACCTACCTACCTACCTACTGTATTCCTCCCTCTCTCCCTCTACCTACCTACCAACCTATTGTATTTTTCCTTCTCTCTCTACCTCTACCTATCTACCTACTGTATTTCTCCCTGTCCCTCTCTCCCTCTACCTACCTACCTACCTACCTACCTACCTACCTACCTACCTACCTACCTACCTACCTACTGTATTTCTCACTCTCTCCCTCTACCTCCCTACCTTCCTCCCTCCCTACCTACTGTATTTCTCCCTCTATCCCTCTACCTATCTTCTTACATACCTACCTACTGTATTTCTCCCTCTCTCCCTCTACTTACCTACCTACCTACCTACCTACCTACCTACCTACCTACCTACCTACCTACCTACCTACTGGATTTCTCCCTCTCCCTTTCTCCCTCTACCTACCTACTGTATTTCACACACTGTCCCTCTACCTACCTACCTATTGTATTTCTCCTTCTCCCTCTCTCCGTCTACCTACCTATCTACTGTATTTCTACGTCTCCCTCTCTCCCTCTACCTACCTATCTACTGTATTTCTACCTCTCCCTCCCTACCTGCCTACTGTATTTCTCCCTCTCCCTCTCTCCCTCTTACTACATATCTTCTGTATTTCTCCCTCTACCTACCTACCTACCTACTGTATTTATCCCTCTATCCCTCTACATACCTACCTACTTGCCTACCTGCTGTATTTCTCCCTCTCCCTCTCTCCCTCTACCTACCTACCTACTGTATTTTTCCCTCTCTCCCTCTACCTACCTACCTACCTACCTACCTACCTACCTACCTACCTACCTACCCACCTACTGTATTTCTCCCTCTCTCCCACTCTCCCTCTACCTACCTACCTACCTACCTACCTACCTACCTACCTACCTACCTACCTACCTACCTACCTACCTACCTACTTTATTTTTCCTTCTCTCTCTCACCCTCTACCTACAAAACTACTTACTGTATTTAACCCTCTCTCTCTATGCCTCTACCTACCTACCTACCTACCTACCTACCTACCTACCTACCTACCTACCTACCTACCTATGTACCTACCTACCTACCTACCTACCTACCTACTTACCCACCTACCTACCTACTGTATTTTTCCTTCTCTCTCTCTCCCACTACCTACCAACCTACCTACTGTATTTAACCCCCCCTCTCTCTCTATGCCTCTACCTACCTACCTACCTACCTACCTACCAACCTACCTACCTACCTACCTACCTACCTACCTACCTACCTACCTACCTAAGTACCTACCTACCTACCTACCTATTGTATTTCTCCCTCTACCTAACTACCTACCTACCTACTGTATTTCTCCCTCTTCCTCTCTATCCCTCCAACTACCTACTTTATTTCTCCCTCTCTCCCACTACCTACCTTCCTACTGTATTATTCAATCTCCCTCTCTCCCTCTACCTACCTACCTACCTACCTACCTACCTACCTACCTACCTACCTACCTACCTACCTACCTACCTACCCACCTACTGTATTTCTCCCTCTCTCCCACTCTCCCTCTACCTACCTACCTACCTACCTACCTACCTACCTACCTACCTACCTACTGTATTCCTCCCTCTCTCCCTCTACCTACCTACCAACCTATTGTATTTTTCCTTCTCTCTCTACCTCTACCTATCTACCTAGTGTATTTCTCCCTGTCCCTCTATCCCTCTACCTACCTATCTACCTACCTACCTACCTACCTACCTACCAACCTACCTACCTACCTACCTACCTACCTACCTACTGTATTTCTCACTCTCTCCCTCTACCTCCCTACCTCCCTCCCTCCCTCCCTACTGTATTTCTCCCTCTATCCCTTTACCTATCTTCTTACATACCTACCTACTGTATTTCTCCCTCTCTCCCTCTACTTACCTACCTACCTACCTACCTACCTACCTACCTACCTACCTACCTACCTAACTACCTACCTACTGGATTTCTCCTTCTCCCTTTTTCCCTCTACCTACATACTGTATTTCACACACTGTCCCTCTACCTACCTACCTATTGTATTTCTCCTTCTCCCTCTCTCCGTCTACCTACCTATCTACTGTTTTTCTACGTCTCCCTCTCTCCCTCTACCTACCTATCTACTGTATTTCTACCTCTCCCCCCCTACCTGCCTACTGTATTTCTCCCTCTCCCTCTCTCCCTCTTACTACATATCTTTTGTATTTCTCCCTCTACATACCTACCTACCTACCTACTGTATTTCTCCCTCTATCCCTCTACATACCTACCTACTTGCCTACCTGCTGTATTTCTCCCTCTCCCTCTCTCCCTCTACCTACCTACCTACTGTATTTTTCCCTCTCTCCCTCTACCTACCTACCTACCTACCTACCTACCTACCTACCTACCCACCCACCTACTGTATTTCTCCCTCTCTCCCACTCTCCCTCTACCTACGTACCTACCTACCTACCTACCTACCTACCTACCTACCTACCTACCTACCTACCTCCCTACCTACTTTATTTTTCCTTCTCTCTCTCACCCTCTACCTACAAAACTACCTACTGTATTTAACCCTCTCTCTATATGCCTCTACCTACCTACCTACCTACCTATGTACCTACCTACCTACCTACCTACCTACCTACCTACCTATTTTATTTCTCCCTCTAACTACCTACCTACTGTATTTCTCCCTCCCCGTCTCTATCCCTCTACCTACCTACCTACCTACTGTATTTCTCTCTCTCCCTCTCTATCCCTCCAACTACCTACTGTATTTCTCCCTCTCTCCCACTACCTACCTTCCTACTGTATTATTCAATCTCCCTCTCTCCCTCTACCTACCTACCTACCTACCTACTGTATTTCTCACTCTCTCCCTCTATCTCCCTCCCTCCCTACCTACTGTATTTCTCCCTCTCTCCCTCTACCTACCTACTTACATACCTACCTACTGTATTTCTCCCTCTCTCCCTCTACTTACCTACCTACCTACCTACCTACCTACCTACTGTATTTTTCCTTCTCTCTCTCACCCTCTACCTACAAAACTACCTACTGTATTTAACCCTCTCTCTCTATGCCTCTACCTACCTACCTACCTACCTACCTATGTACCTACCTACCTACCTACCTACTGTATTTCTCCTTCTCCCTCGCTCCCTCTACCTAGCTACCTACCCACCTACCTACCTACTGTATTTTTCCTTCTCTCTCTCTCCCACTACCTACCAACCTACCTACTGTATTTAACCCTCTCTCTCTCTATGCCTCTACCTACCTACCTACCTACCTACCTACCTACCTACCTACCTACCTACCTAAGTACCTACTACCTACCTGCCTACTGTATTTCTCCCACTCCCTCTCTATCCCTCCAACTACCTACTGTATTTCTCCCTCTCTCCCTCTACTTACCTACCTACCTACCTACGTACCTACCTACCTACCTACCTACTTTATTTTTCCTTCTCTCTCTCACCCTCTACATACAAAACTACCTACTGTATTTAACCCTCTCTCTCTATGCCTCTACCTACCTACCTACCTACCTACCTACCTATGTACCTACCTACCTACCTACCTACCTACCTACCTACCTACCTACTGTATTTCTCCTTCTCCCTCGCTCCCTCTACCTACCTACCTACCCACCTACCTACCTACTGTATTTTTCCTTCTCTCTCTCTCCCACTACCTACCAACCTACCTACTGTATTTAACCCTCTCTCTCTCTATGCCTCTACCTACCTACCTACCTACCTACCTACCTACCTACCTACCTACCTACCTACCTACCTACCTACCTGCCTACTGTATTTCTCCCTCTCCCTCTCTATCCCTCCAACTACCTACTGTATTTCTCCCTCTCTCCCACTACCTACCTTCCTACTGTATTATTCAATCTCCCTCTCTCCCTCTACCTACCTACCTACCTACCTACCTACCTACCTACCTACCTACCTACCTACCCACCTACTGTATTTCTCCCTCTCTCCCACTCTCCCTCTACCTACCTACCTACCTACCTACCTACCTACCTACCTACCTACCTACCTACCTACCTACCTACCTACCTACCTACCTACTGTATTCCTCCCTCTCTCCCTCTACCTACCTACCAACCTATTGTATTTTTCCTTCTCTCTCTACCTCTACCTATCTACCTACTGTATTTCTCCCTGTCCCTCTCTCCCTCTACCTACCTACCTAACTACCTACCTACCTACCTACCTACCTACCTACCTACCTACCTACCTACGTACCTACCTACCTACCTACCTACCTACCTACCTACCTACCTACCTACCTACCTACTGTATTTCTCACTCTCCCCCTCTACCTCCCTACCTCCCTCCCTCCCTACCTACTGTATTTCTCCCTCTATCCCTTTCCTATCTTCTTACATACCTAGCTACTGTATTTCTCCCTCTCTCCCTCTACTTACCTACCTACCTACCTACCTACCTACCTACCTACCTACCTACCTACCTACCTACCTACCTACCTACCTACTGGATTTCTCCTTCTCCCTTTCTCCCTCTACCTACCTACTGTATTTCACACACTGTCCCTCTACCTACCTACCTATTGTATTTCTCCTTCTCCCTCTCTCCGTCTACCTACCTATCTACTGTATTTCTACGTCTCCCTCTCTCCCTCTACCTACCTATCTACTGTATTTCTACCTCTCCCTCCCTACCTGCCTACTGTATTTCTCCCTCTCCCTCTCTCCCTCTTACTACATATCTTCTGTATTTCTCCCTCTACATACCTACCTACCTACCTACTGTATTTCTCCCTCTCTCCCTCTACCTACCTACCTACTGTATTTTTCCCTCTCTCCCTCTACCTACCTACCTACCTACCTACCTACCTACCTACCTACCTACCTACCCACCTACTGTATTTCTCCCTCTCTCCCACTCTCCCTCTACCTACGTACCTACCTACCTACCTACCTACCTACCTACCTACCTACCTACCTACCTACCTACCTACCTACCTACTTTATTTTTCCTTCTCTCTCTCACCCTCTACCTACAAAACTACCTAATGTATTTAACCCTCTCTCTCTATGCCTCTACCTACCTACCTACCTACCTACCTACCTACCTACCTACCTACCTATGTACCTACCTACCTACCTACCTACCTACCTACCTATTGTATTTCTCCCTCTAACTACCTACCTACCTACCTACTGTATTTCTCCCTCCCCGTCTCTATCCCTCTACCTACCTACCTACCTACTGTATTTCTCTCTCTCCCTCTCTATCCCTCCAACTACCTACTGTATTTCTCCCTCTCTCCCACTACCTACCTTCCTACTGTATTATTCAATCTCCCTCTCTCCCTCTACCTACCTACCTACCTACCTACCTACCTACCTACCTACCTACCTACCTACCTACCTACCTACCTACCTACCTACTGTATTTCTCACTCTCTCCCTCTATCTCCCTCCCTCCCTACCTACTGTATTTCTCCCTCTCTCCCTCTACCTACCTACTTAAATACCTACCTACTGTATTTCTCCCTCTCTCCCTCTACTTACCTACCTACCTACCTACCTACCTACTGTATTTTTCCTTCTCTCTCTCACCCTCTACCTACAAAACTACCTACTGTATTTAACCCTCTCTCTCTATGCCTCTACCTACCTACCTACCTACCTACCTACCTACCTACCTACCTACCTACCTACCTACCTATGTACCTACCTACCTACCTACCTACTGTATTTCTCCTTCTCCCTCGCTCCCTCTACCTAGCTACCTACCCACCTACCTACCTACTGTATTTTTCCTTCTCTCTCTCTCCCACTACCTACCAACCTACCTACTGCATTTAACCCTCTCTCTCTATATGCCTCTACCTACCTACCTACCTACCTACCTACCTACCTACCTACTGTATTTCTCCTTCTCACTCGCTCCCTCTACCTACCTACCTACCCACCTACCTACCTACTGTATTTCTCCCTCTCCCTCTCTATCCCTCCAACTACCTACTGTATTTCTCCCTCTCTCCCACTACCTACCTTCCTACTGTATTATTCAATCTCCCTCTCTCCCTCTACCTACCTACCTACCTACCTACCTACCTACCTACCTACCTACCTACCTACCTGCCTACCTACCTACTGTATTTCTCCCTCTCTCCCACTCTCCCTCTACCTACCTACCTACCTACCTACCTACCTACCTACCTACCTACCTACCTACCTACCTACCTACTGTATTCCTCCCTCTCTCCCTCTACCTACCTACCAACCTATTGTATTTTTCCTTCTCTCTCTACCTCTACCTATCTACCTACTGTATTTCTCCCTGTCCCTCTCTCCCTCTACCTACCTACCTACCTACCTACCTACCTACCTACCTACCTACCTACCTACCTACCTACCTACCTACTGTATTTCTCACTCTCTCCCTCTACCTCCCTACCTTCCTCCCTCCCTACCTACTGTATTTCTCCCTCTATCCCTCTACCTATCTTCTTACATACCTACCTACTGTATTTCTCCCTCTCTCCCTCTACTTACCTACCTACCTACCTACCTACCTACCTACCTACCTACCTACCTACCTACCTACTGGATTTCTCCCTCTCCCTTTCTCCCTCTACCTACCTACTGTATTTCACACACTGTCCCTCTACCTACCTACCTATTGTATTTCTCCTTCTCCCTCTCTCCGTCTACCTACCTATCTACTGTATTTCTACGTCTCCCTCTCTCCCTCTACCTACCTATCTACTGTATTTCTACCTCTCCCTCCCTACCTGCCTACTGTATTTCTCCCTCTCCCTCTCTCCCTCTTACTACATATCTTCTGTATTTCTCCCTCTACCTACCTACCTACCTACTGTATTTCTCCCTCTATCCCTCTACATACCTACCTACTTGCCTACCTGCTGTATTTCTCCCTCTCCCTCTCTCCCTCTACCTACCTACCTACTGTATTTTTCCCTCTCTCCCTCTACCTACCTACCTACCTACCTACCTACCTACCTACCTACCTACCCACCTACTGTATTTCTCCCTCTCTCCCACTCTCCCTCTACCTACCTACCTACCTACCTACCTACCTACCTATCTACCTACCTACCTACCTACCTACCTACCTACCTACCTACCTACCTACTTTATTTTTCCTTCTCTCCCTCACCCTCTACCTACAAAACTACTTACTGTATTTAACCCTCTCTCTCTATGCCTCTACCTACCTACCTACCTACCTACCTACCTACCTACCTACCTACCTACCTATGTACCTACCTACCTACCTACCTACCTACCTACCTACTTACCCACCTACCTACCTACTGTATTTTTCCTTCTCTCTCTCTCCCACTACCTACCAACCTACCTACTGTATTTAACCCCCTCTCTCTCTCTATGCCTCTACCTACCTACCTACCTACCTACCTACCTACCTACCTACCAACCTACCTACCTACCTACCTACCTACCTACCTACCTACCTAAGTACCTACCTACCTACCTACCTACCTATTGTATTTCTTCCTCTACCTAACTACCTACTGTATTTCTCCCTCTTCCTCTCTATCCCTCCAACTACCTACTGTATTTCTCCCTCTCTCCCACTACCTACCTTCCTACTGTATTATTCAATCTCCCTCTCTCCCTCTACCTACCTACCTACCTACCTACCTACCTACCTACCTACCTACCTACCTACCCACCTACTGTATTTCTCCCTCTCTCCCACTCTCCCTCTACCTACTTACCTACCTTCCTACCTACCTACCTACCTACTTACCTACCTACCTACTGTATTCCTCACTCTCTCACTCTACCTCCCTACCTACATACCTACCTACTGTATTTCTCCCTTTATCCCTCTACCTACCTACCAACCTATTGTATTTTTCCTTCTCTCTCTACCTCTATCTATCTACCTACTGTATTTCTCCCTGTCCCTCTCTCCCGCTACCTACCTAACTACCTACTGTATTTCTCCCTCTCCCTCTCTCTCCCTCTACCTACCTACCTACCTACCTACCTACCTACCTACCTACCTACCTACCTACCTACCTACCTACCTACCTACTGTATTTCTCCCTCTCTCCCTCTACCTACATACCTACCTACCTACCTACCTACCTACATACCTACCTACCTACCTACCTACCTACCTACCTACTGTATTTCTCCCTCTCTCCCTCTACCTACCTACCTACCTACCTACCTACCTACCTACCTACCTACCTACCTACTGGATTTCTCCCTCTCCCTTTCTCCCTCTCCCTACCTACCTACCTACTGGATTTCTCCCTCTCCCTTTCTCCCTCTACCTACCTACTGTATTTCACACTCTGTCCCTCTACCTACCTACCTATTGTATTTCTCCTTCTCCCTCTCTCCGTCTACCTGCCTATCTACTGTATTTCTCCCTCTCCCTCTCTCCCTCTACCTACCTACCTACTGTTTTCCCCTTCTCCCTCTACTTACCTACCTACCTACGTACCTACCTACCTACCTACCTACTTTATTTTTCCTTCTCTCTCTCACCCTCTACCTACAAAACTACCTACTGTATTTAACCCTCTCTCTCTATGCCTCTACCTACCTGCCTACCTACCTACCTACCTACCTACCTACCTACCTACTGTATTCCTCACTCTGTCACTCTACCTCTCTACCTACATACCGACCTACTGTATTTCTCCCTCTACCTTCCTACCTACCTACTGTATTTCTCCCTCTATCCCTCTACATACCTACCTACTTGCCTCCCTGCTGTATTTCTCCCTCTCCCTCTCTCCCTACCTACCTACTGTATTTTTCCCTCTCTCCCTCTACCTACCTACCTACCTACCTACCTGCCTACCTACCTACCTACCTACCTATTGTATTTCTCCCTCTACCTAACTACCTACCTACCTACCTACTGTATTTCTCCCTCCCCCTCTCTATCCCTCTACCTACCTATCTACCTACTGTATTTCTCCCTCTACCTACCTACCTACCTACCTACCTATCTACCTACATACTGTATTTTCCTTCTCTCTCTCTCTCTCCCTCTACCTACCGACTTACCTTCCTATCTACTGTATTTTTCCTTCTCTCTCTCTCTATCCCTCTACCTACCAACCTGCCTACTGTATTTCTCCCTCTCTCTCTCTTTATGCCCCTACCTACCTCCCTCCCTCCCTCCCTCCCCTACCTACCTACCTACCTACCTACCTATTGTATTTCTCAGTCTCCCTCTCTTCCTCTACCTACCTACCTATATGCATACCTACCTACCTTCCTATTTCTCCCTCTCTCCCTCTACTTACCTACCTACCTACGTACCTACCTACCTACCTTCCTACTTTATTTTTCCTTCTCTCTCTCACCCTCTACCTACAAAACTACCTACTGTATTTAACCCTCTCTCTCTATGCCTCTACCTACCTACCTACCTACCTACCTACCTACCTACCTACCTACCTAACTACCTACCTATGTACCTACCTACCTACTTACCTACCTACCTACCTACCTACTGTATTTCTCACTCTGTCACTCTACCTCTCTACCTACATACCGACCTACTGTATTTCTCCCTCTACCTTCCTACCTACCTACTGTATTTCTCTCTCTATGCCTCTACCTACCTACCTACCTACCTACCTACCTACCTACCTACCTCCTATGTACCTACCTACCTCACTTACCTACCTACCTACCTACTGTATTTCTCCTTCTCCCTCGCTCCCTCTACCTACCTACCTACCCACCTACCTACCTACTGTATTTTTCCTTCTCTCTCTCTCCCACTACCTACCAACCTACCTACTGTATTTAACCCTCTTTCTTTATGCCTCTACCTACCTACCTACCTACCTACCTAAGTACCTACCTACCTACCTGCCTACTGTATTTCTCCCTCTCCCTCTCTATCCCTCCAACTACCTACTGTATTTCTCCCTCTCCCACTACCTACCTTCCTACTGTATTTCTCAATCTCCCTCTCTCCCTCTACCTACCTACCTACCTACCTACCTACCTACCTACCTACCTACCTACCTACCTACCTACCTATTGTATTTCTCCCTTACCCTCTCTATCCCTCTACCTACCTACCTACTGTATTTCTCCCTCTATCCCTCTACCTACCTAACAACCTACTGTATTTTTCCCTCTATCCCACTCTCCCTCTACCTACCTACCTACCTACCTACCTACCTACCTACCTACCTACCTACCTACCTACTGTATTTCTCCCTCTCCCTCTCTCTCCCTCTACCTACCTACCTACCTACCTACCTACCCTACCTACCTACCTACCTACCTACCTACCTACCTATTGTATTTCTCAGTCTCCCTCTCTTCCTCTACCTACCTACCTATATACATACCTACCTACCTACTGTATTTCTCCCTCTCTCAATCTACCTACCTACCTACCTACTTACCTATTGTATTTTTCCTCTCTCCCTCTACCTACCTACTTACCTATCAACCTACTGTATTTTTCTTTCTCTCTCTCTATCCCTCTACCTACCTACCTACTGTATTTTTCCTTCTCTCCCTCTCTCCCTCTACCTACCTACTTACATATCTACCTACTGTATTTCTCCCTCTCCCTCTCGCCCTCTACCTACCTACCTACTGTATTTCTCCCTCTCTCCCTCTACTTACCTACCTACCTACGTACCTACCTACCTACCTACCTACTTTATTTTTCCTTCTCTCTCTCACCCTCTACCTACAAAACTACCTACTGTATTTAACCCTCTCTCTCTATGCCTCTACCTACCTGCCTACCTACCTACCTGCCTACCTACCTACCTACCTACCTACCTACTGTATTCCTCACTCTGTCACTCTACCTCTCTACCTACATACCGACCTACTGTATTTCTCCCTCTACCTTCCTACCTACCTACTGTATTTCTCCCTCTATCCCTCTACATACCTACCTACTTGCCTCCCTGCTGTATTTCTCCCTCTCACTCTCTCCCTACCTACCTACTGTATTTTTCCCTCTCTCCCTCTACCTACCTACCTACCTACCTACCTACCTACCTACCTACCTACCTATTGTATTTCTCCCTCTACCTCCCTACCTACCTACCTACCTACTGTATTTCTCACTCTCTCCCTCTACCTCCCTACCTACCTACCTACTGTATTTCTCCCTCTCTCCCTCTAACTACCTACCAACCTATTGTATTTTTCCTTCTCTCTCTACCTCTACCTATCTACCTACTGTATTTCTCCCTGTCCCTCTCTCCCACTACCTACCAACCTACCTACTGTATTTAACCCTCTTTCTTTATGCCTCTACCTACCTACCTACCTACCTACCTAAGTACCTACCTACCTACCTGCCTACTGTATTTCTCCCTCTCCCTCTCTATCCCTCCAACTACCTACTGTATTTCTCCCTCTCCCACTACCTACCTTCCTACTGTATTTCTCAATCTCCCTCTCTCCCTCTACCTACCTACCTACCTACCTACCTACCTACCTACCTACCTACCTATTGTATTTCTCCCTTACCCTCTCTATCCCTCTACCTACCTACCTACTGTATTTCTCCCTCTATCCCTCTACCTACCTAACAACCTACTGTATTTTCCCTCTATCCCACTCTCCCTCTACCTACCTACCTACCTACCTACCTACCTACCTACCTACCTACTGTATTTCTCCCTCTCCCTCTCTCTCCCTCTACCTACCTACCTACCTACCTACCTACCTACCTACCTACCTACCTACCTACCTACCTATTGTATTTCTCAGTCTCCCTCTCTTCCTCTACCTACCTACCTATATAAATACCTACCTACCTACTGTATTTCTCCCTCTCTCAATCTACCTACCTACCTACCTACTTACCTATTGTATTTTTCCTCTCTCCCTCTACCTACCTACTTACCTATCAACCTACTGTATTTTTCTTTCTCTCTCTCTATCCCTCTACCTACCTACCTACTGTATTTTTCCTTCTCTCCCTCTCTCCCTCTACCTACCTACTTACATATCTACCTACTGTATTTCTCCCTCTCCCTCTCGCCCTCTACCTACCTACCTACTGTATTTCTCCCTCTCTCCCTCTACTTACCTACCTACCTACGTACCTACCTACCTACCTACCTACTTTATTTTTCCTTCTCTCTCTCACCCTCTACCTACAAAACTACCTACTGTATTTAACCCTCTCTCTCTATGCCTCTACCTACCTGCCTACCTACCTACCTACCTACCCTACCTACCTACCTACCTACCTACTGTATTCCTCACTCTGTCACTCTACCTCTCTACCTACATACCGACCTACTGTATTTCTCCCTCTACCTTCCTACCTACCTACTGTATTTCTCCCTCTATCCCTCTACATACCTACCTACTTGCCTCCCTGCTGTATTTCTCCCTCTCACTCTCTCCCTACCTACCTACTGTATTTTTCCCTCTCTCCCTCTACCTACCTACCTACCTACCTACCTACCTACCTACCTACCTACCTATTGTATTTCTCCCTCTACCTCCCTACCTACCTACCTACCTACTGTATTTCTCACTCTCTCCCTCTACCTCCCTACCTACCTACCTACTGTATTTCTCCCTCTCTCCCTCTAACTACCTACCAACCTATTGTATTTTTCCTTCTCTCTCTACCTCTACCTATCTACCTACTGTATTTCTCCCTGTCCCTCTCTCCCTCTACCTACCTAACTACCTACTGTATTTCTCCCTCTCCCTCTCTATCCCTCCAACCAACTACTGTATTTCTCCCTCTCTCCCACTACCTACCTTCCTACTGTATTATTCAATCTCCCTCTCTCCCTCTACCTACCTACCTACCTACATACCTACCTACCTGCCTAGCTACCCACTTACTGCATTTCTCCCTCTCTCCCACTCTCCCTCTACCTACCTACCTACCTACCTACCTACCTACCTACCTACTTACCTACCTACCTACCTACCTACCTACTGTATTCCTCACTCTCTCACTCTACCTCCCTACCTACATACCTACCTACTGTATTTCTAACTCTCTCCCTCTACCTACCTACCTACCTACCTACCTACCTACCTACCTACCTACCTACCTACCTACCTACCTACCTACTTACTGTATTTCTCCCTCTCTCCCCTCTACCTACCTACCTACCTACCTACCTACCTACCTACCTGCCTGCCTGCCTGCCTACCTACCTACCTACCTACCTACCTACCTACCTACCTACTACCTACCTACCTACCTACCTACCTACCTACCTACCTACCTACCTATTGTATTTCTCCCTCACCCTCTCTATCCCTCTACCTACCTACCAACCTACTGTATTTCTCCCTCTATCCCACTCTCCCTCTACCTACCTACCTACCTACCTACTGTATTTCTCACTCTCTCCTCTACCTCCCTCCCTCCCTCCCTCCCTACTGTATTTCTCCTTCTCTCCCTCTACCTACCTACTTACATAGCTACCTACTGTATTTCTCCCTCTCTCCTTCTACTTACCTACCTACCTACCTACCTACTGTATTTTTCCTTCTCTCTCTCACCCTCTACCTACAAAACTACCTACTGTATTTAACCCTCTCTCTCTATGCCTCTACATACCTACCTACCTAACTACCTACCTATGTACCTACCTACCTACCTACCTACCTATTGTATTTCTCCTTCTCCCTCTCTCCGTCTACCTACCTATCTACTGTATTTCTACCTCTCCCTCTCTCCCTCTACCTACCTACCTACTGTATTTCTCCTTCTCCCTCTCTCCCTCTCCCTCCCTACCTACCTACTGTATTTCTACCCTCTCCCTACCTACCTGCCTACTGTATTATTCCCTCTACATACCTACCTACTTGCCTACCTGCTGTATTTCTCCCTCTCCCTCTCTCTCACTACCTACCTACCTACTGTATTTTTCCCTCTCTCCCTCTACCTACCTATCTACCTACTGTATTTCTCCTCTACCTACCTACCTACCTACCTACCTACCTACCTACCTACCTACCTACCTACTGTATTTCTCCTTCTCCCTCGCTCCCTCTAACTACCTATCTACCCACCTACCTATCTACTGTATTTTTCCTTCTCTCTCTCTCTATCCCTCTACCTACCAACCTGCCTACTGTATTTCTCCCTCTCTCTCTCTTTATGCCCCTACCTACCTACCTACCTACCTACCTACCTACCTACCTACCTACCTACCTACCTACCTACCTATATACATACCTACCTACCTATTGTATTTCTCCCTCTCTCCATCTACCTACCTACCTACCTACCTATTGTATTTTTCCTCTCTCTCCCTCTACCTACCTACCTACCTACCTACCTACCTATTGTATTTCTAAGTCTCCCTCTCTTCCTCTACCTACCTACCTATATACCTACCTACCTACCTACCTACTGCATTTCTCCCTCTCTCAATCTACCTACCTACCTACCTACCTATTGTATTTTTCCTCTCTCCCTCTACCTACCTACCTACCTATCAACCTACTGTATTTTTCTTTCTCTCTCTCTATCCCTCTACCTACCTACCTACTGTATTTTTCCTTCTCTCCCTCTCTCCCTCTACCTACCTACTTACATATCTACCTACTGTATTTCTCCCTCTCCCTCTCTCCCTCTACCTACCTACCTACTGTATTTCTCCCTCTCTCCCTCTACTTACCTACCTACCTACGTACCTACCTACCTACCTACTTTATTTTTCCTTCTCTCTCTCACCCTCTACCTACAAAACTACCTACTGTATTTAACCCTCTTTCTCTATGCCTCTACCTATCTACTTACCTACCTACCTAGCTACTGTATTTCTCCTTCTCCCTCGCTCCCTCTACCTACCTACCTACCTACCTACCCACCTACCTACTGTATTTTTCCTTCTCTCTCTCTCCCACTACCTACCAACCTACCTACTGTATTTAACCCTCTTTCTCTCTATGCCTCTACCTACCTACCTACCTACCTACCTACCGACCTACCTACCTACCTACCTACCTACCTGCCTACTGTATTTCTCCCTCTCCCTCTCTATCCCTCCAACTACCTACTGTATTTCTCCCTCTCTCCCACTACCTACCTTCCTACTGTATTATTCAATCTCCCTCTCTACCTCTACCTACCGACCGACCGACCTACCTACCTACCTACCTACCTACCCACCTACTGTATTTCTCCCTCTTTCCCACTCTCCCTCAACCAACCTACCTACCTACCTACCTACCTACCTACCTACCTACCTACCTACCTACCTACTATATTCCTCACTCTCTCACTCTACCTCCCTCCCTACATACCTACCTACTGTATTTCTCCCTCTCTCCCTCTACCTACCTACCAACCTATTGTATTTTTCCTTCTCTCTCTACCTCTACCTATCTACCTACTGTATTTCTCCCTGTCCCTCTCTCCTCTACCTACCTAACTACCTACTGTATTTCTCCCTCTCCCTCTCTCTCCCTCTACCTACCTACCTACCTACCTACCTACCTACCTACCTACCTACCTACCTACTGTATTTCTCACTCTCTCCCTCTACCTCCCTCCCTCCCTCCCTCCCTCCCTACTGTATTTCTCCCTCTCTCCCTCTACCTACCTACTTACATACCTACCTACTGTATTTCTCCCTCTCCCTCTCTCCCTCTACCTACCTACCTACTGTATTTCTCCCTCTCTCCCTCTACCTACCTACCTACCTACCTACCTACCTACCTACCTACCTACCTACCTACCTACTGTATTTTTCCTTCTCTCTCTCACCCTCTACCTACCAACCTACCTACTGTATTTAACCCTCTCTCTCTCTATGCCTCTACCTACCTACCTACCTACCTACCTACCTACCTACCTACCTACCTACCTACCTATGTACCTACCTACCTACCTACCTACTGTATTTCTCCCTCTCCCTCTCTATCCCTCGAACTACCTACTGTATTTCTCCCTCTCTCCCACTACCTACCTTCCTACTGTATTTCTCCCTCTCTCCCACTCTCCCTCTACCTACCTACCTACCTACCTACCAACCTACCTACCTACCTACCTACCTACTGTATTCCTCACTCTCTCACTCTACCTCCCTACCTACATACCTACTTACTGTATTTCTCCCTCTCTCCCTCTACCTACCTACCAACCTATTGTATTTTTCCTTCTCTCTCTACCTCTACCTATCTACCTACTGTATTTCTCCCTGTCCCTCTCTCCCTCTACCTACCTAAGTACCTACTGTATTTCTCCCTCTCCCTCTCTGTCCCTCTACCTACCTACCTACCTACCTACCTACCTACCTACCTGCCTACTGTATTTCTCCCTCTCCCTCTCTATCCCTCCAACTACCTACTGTATTTTTCCCTCTCACTCTCTCTCCCTCTACCTACCTACCTACCTACCTACCTACCTACCTACCTACCTACCTATTGTATTTCTCCCTCACCCTCTCTTCCCTCTACCTACCTACCTACTGTATTTCTCCCTCTCTCCCTCTACCTACCTACCAACCTATTGTATTTTTCCTTCTCTCTCTCCCTCTCCCTACCTACCTACCTACCTATCTACTGTATTTCTACCTCTCCCTCTCTTTCCCTCTACCTACCTACCTACTGTATTTCTCCTTCTCCCTCTCTCCCTCTCCCTCCCTACCTACCTACTGTATTTCTACCTCTCCCTACCTACCTGCCTACTGTATTTCTCCCTTTCCCTCTCTCCCTCTTACTACCTATCTTCTGTATTTCTCCCTCTCCCTCTCTATCCCTCTACCTACCTATGGGTATTTCTCCCTCTATCCCTCTACCTACCTACCTACTGTATTTCACCCTCTATCCTTCTACCTTCCTACCTACCTGCCTCTCTACTGTATTTCTCCCTTTGCCTCTCTCCCTCTACCTACCTACCTACTGTATTTCTCCCTCTCCCTCTCTCCCTCTACCTACCTACTGTATTTTCTCACTCTATCCCTCTACCTATCTACCTTCTGTATTTCTCCACTACCTACCTACCTACCTACCTACCTACCTACCTACCTACCTACCTACCTACCTACCTACCTACCTACCTGCCTGCCTATGGGGAGTCCCCATGGGGAGAGGGAGCGGTTTATAAGTATTAAAATTATTATTATTACTGTATTTCTCCCTCCCCCTCTCTATCCCTCTACCTACATACCTACCTACTGTATTTCTCCCTCTATTCCTCTACCTACCTACCAACCTACTGTATTTCTCCCTCTATCCCACTCTCCCTCTACCTACCTACCTACCTACCTACCTACCTACCTACCTACCTACCTACCTACCTACTGTATTTCTCCCTCTCTCCCTCTACCTCCCTACCTACCTCCCTACCTACCTACTGTATTTCTCCCTCTCTCCCTCTACCTACCTACCAACCTATTGTATTTTTCCTTCTCTCTCTCTCCTCTCCCTACCTACCTACCTACTGGATTTTCTCCCTCTCCCTTTCTCCCTCTACCTACCTACTGTATTTCACACTCTGTCCCTCTACCTACCTACCTATTGTATTTTCCTTCTCTCTACACTACTACCTATTGTATTTTTCCTATTTTCCTTCCCCTCTCCGTCTACCTACCTATCTACTGTATTTCTCCCTCTCCCTCTCTCCCTCTACCTACCTACCTACTGTATTTATCCCTCTCTCTCTATGCCTCTACCTACCTACCTACCTACCTACCTACCTACCTACCTACCTACTGTATTTCTCCTTCTCCCTCTCCCCCTCTACCTACCTACCTACCCACCTACCTACCTACTGTATTTTTCCTTCTCTCTCTCTCCCACTACCTACCTACCTACCTACCTACCTACCTACCTACCTACCTACCTACCTAAGTACCTACCTACCTACCTGCCTACGGTATTTCTCCCTCTCCCTCTCTATCCCTCCAACCACCTACTGTATTTCTCCCTCTCTCCCACTACCTACCTTCCTACTGTATTATTCAATCTCCCTCTCTCCCTCTACCTACCTACCTACCTACATACCTACCTACCTACCTACCTACCTACCTACCCACCTACTGTATTTCTCCCTCTCTCCCACTCTCCCTCTACCTACCTACCTACCTACCTACCTACCTACCTACCTACCTACCTACCTACTGTATTCCTCACTCTCTCACTCTACCTCCCTACCTACATACCTACCTACTGTATTTCTCTCTCTCTACCTCTACCTATCTACCTACTGTATTTCTCCCTGTCCCTCTCTCCCTCTACATACCTAACTACCTACTGTATTTCTCCCTCTCCCTCTCTCTCCCTCTACCTACCTACCTACCTACCTACCTACCTACCTACCTACCTACCTACCTACCTACCTACTGTATTTCTCCCTCTCTCCCTCTACCTACATACCTACCTACCTACCTACCTACCTACCTACCTACCTACCTACCTACCTACCTATTGTATTTCTCCCTCACCCTCTCTATCCCTCTACCTACCTACCAACCTACTGTATTTCTCCCTCTATCCCACTCTCCCTCTACCTACCTACCTACCTACCTACCTACCTACCTACCTACCTACCTACCTACCTACTGTATTTCTCACTCTCTCCCTCTACCTCCCTCCCTCCCTCCCTCCCTCCCTACTGTATTTCTCCCTCTCTCCCTCTAACTACCTACTTACATACCTACCTACTGTATTTCTCCCTCTCCCTCTCTCCCTCTACCTACCTACCTACTGTATTTCTCCCTCTCTCCCTCTACTTACCTACCTACCTACCTACCTACCTACCTACCTACTGTATTTTTCCTTCTCTCTCTCACCCTCTACCTACCAACCTACCTACTGTATTTAACCCTCTCTCTCTCTATGCCTCTACCTACCTACCTACCTACCTACCTACCTACCTATGTACCTACCTACCTACCTACCTACTGTTTTTCTCCTTCTCCCTCGCTCCCTCTACCTACCTACCTACCCACCTACCTACCTACTGTATTTTTCCTTCTCTCTCTCTCCCACTACCTACCAACCTACCTACTGTATTTAACCCTCTCTCTCTATGCCTCTACCTACCTACCTACCTACCTACCTACCTACCTACCTACCTACCTACCTACCTAAGTACCTACCTACCTACCTGCCTACTGTATTTCTCCCTCTCCCTCTCTATCCCTCGAACTACCTACTGTATTTCTCCCTCTCTCCCACTACCTACCTTCCTACTGTATTTCTCCCTCTCTCCCACTCTCCCTCTACCTACCTACCTACCTACCTACCAACCTACCTACCTACCTACCTACCTACCTACTGTATTCCTCACTCTCTCACTCTACCGCCCTACCTACATACCTACTTACTGTATTTCTCCCTCTCTCCCTCTACCTATCTACCAACCTATTGTATTTTTCCTTCTCTCTCTACCTCTACCTATCTTCCTACTGTATTTCTCCCTCTCCTTCTCTGTCCCTCTACCTACCTACCTACCTACCTACCTACCTACCTACCTACCTACCTGCCTACTGTATTTCTCCCTCTCCCTCTCTATCCCTCCAACTACCTACTGTATTTCTCCCTCTCCCTCTCTCCCCCTCTACCTACCTACCTACCTACCTACCTACCTACCTACCTACCTATTGTATTTCTCCCTCACCCTCTCTATCCCTCTACCTACCTACCTACTGTATTTCTCCCTCTCTCCCTCTACCTACCTACCAACCTATTGTATTTTCCTTCTCTCTCTCCCTCTCCCTACCTACCTACCTACCTATCTACTGTATTTCTACCTCTCCCTCTCTTTCCCTCTACCTACCTACCTACTGTATTTCTCCTTCTCCCTCTCTCCCTCTCCCTCCCTCCCTACCTACTGTATTTCTACCTCTCCCTACCTACCTGCCTACTGTATTTCTCCCTTTCCCTCTCTCCCTCTTACTACCTATCTTCTGTATTTCTCCCTCTCCCTCTCTATCCCTCTACCTACCTATGGTATTTCTCACTCTATCCCTCTACCTATCTACCTTCTGTATTTCTCCACCTACCTACCTACCTACCTACCTACCTACCTACCTACCTACCTACCTACCTACCTACCTACCTGCCTGCCTATGGGGAGTCCCCATGGGGAGAGGGAGCGGTTTATAAGTATTAAAATTATTATTATTACTGTATTTCTCCCTCCCCCTCTCTATCCCTCTACCTACATACCTACCTACTGTATTTCTCCCTCTATTCCTCTACCTACCTACCAACCTACTGTATTTCTCCCTCTATCCTTCTACCTTCCTACCTACCTGCCTCTCTACTGTATTTCTCCCTTTGCCTCTCTCCCTCTACCTACCTACCTACTGTATTTCTCCCTCTCCCTCTCTCCCTCTACCTACCTACTGTATTTCTCACTCTATCCCTCTACCTATCTATCTTCTGTATTTCTCCACCTACCTACCTACCCCTACCTACCTACCTACCTACCTACCTACCTACCTGCCTGCCTGCCTATGGGGAGTCCCCATGGGGAGAGGGAGCGGTTTATAAGTATTAAAATTATTATTATTACTGTATTTCTCCCTCCCCCTCTCTATCCCTCTACCTACATACCTACCTACTGTATTTCTCCCTCTATTCCTCTACCTACCTACCAACCTACTGTATTTCTCCCTCTATCCCACTCTCCCTCTACCTACCTACCTACCTACCTACCTACCTACCTACCTACCTACCTACCTACTGTATTTCTCCCTCTCTCCCTCTACCTCCCTACCTACCTCCCTACCTACCTACTGTATTTCTCCCTCTCTCCCTCTACCTACCTACCAACCTATTGTATTTTTCCTTCTCTCTCTCCCTCTCCCTACCTACCTACCTACTGGATTTCTCCCTCTCCCTTTCTCCCTCTACCTACCTACTGTATTTCACACTCTGTCCCTCTACCTACCTACCTATTGTATTTTTCCTTCTCCCTCTCTCCGTCTACCTACCTATCTACTGTATTTCTCCCTCTCCCTCTCTCCCTCTACCTACCTACCTACTGTATTTATCCCCTCTCTCTATGCCTCTACCTACCTACCTACCTACCTACCTACCTATGTACCTACCTACCTCTACCTACCTACCTACCTACCTACCTACCTACCTACCTACCTACTGTATTTCTTCCTTCTCCCTCGCCCCCTCTACCTACCTACCTACCCACCTACCTACCTGACTGTAAGTTTCCTTTCCTCCCCTACCTACCTACCTACCTACCTACCTACCTACCTACCTACCTACCTACCTAATACCTACCTACCTACTTTCTGCCTTCCCTCTCTTCCCCAACCACCTACTGTATTTCTCCCTCTCTCCCACTACCTACCTTCCTACTGTATTATTCAATCTCCCTCTCTCCCTCTACCTACATACCTACCTACATACCTACCTACCTACCTACCACTACCCACCCACTGTATTTCTCCCTCTCTCCCACTCTCCCTCTCCCTCCAAGATACTACCTACCTACCTACCTACCTACCTACCTACCTACCTAACCTAACTACTGTATCCTCACTCTCTCACTCTACCTCCCTACCTACATACCTACCTACTGTATTTCTCTCTCTCTACCTCTACCTATCTACCTACTGTATTTCTCCCTGTCCCTCTCTCCCTCTACATACCTAACTACCTACTGTATTTCTCCCTCTCCCTCTCTCTCCCTCTACCTACCTACCTACCTACCTACCTACCTACCTACCTACCTACCTACTGTATTTCTCCCTCTCTCCCTCTACCTACATACCTACCTACCTACCTACCTACCTACCTACCTACCTACCTATTGTATTTCTCCCTCACCCTCTCTATCCCTCTACCTACCTACCAACCTACTGTATTTCTCCCTCTATCCCACTCTCCCTCTACCTACCTACCTACCTACCTACCTACCTACCTACCTACCTACCTACCTACCTACCTACTGTATTTCTCAATCTCTCCCTCTACCTCCCTCCCTCCCTCCCTCCCTACTGTATTTCTCCCTCTCTCCCTCTAACTACCTACTTACATACCTACCTACTGTATTTCTCCCTCTCCCTCTCTCCCTCTACCTACCTACCTACTGTATTTCTCCCTCTCTCCCTCTACTTACCTACCTACCTACCTACCTACCTACCTACTGTATTTTTCCTTCTCTCTCTCACCCTCTACCTACCAACCTACCTACTGTATTTAACCCTCTCTCTCTATGCCTCTACCTACCTACCTACCTACCTACCTACCTACCTACCTACCTATGTACCTACCTACCTACCTACCTACTGTTTTTCTCCTTCTCCCTCGCTCCCTCTACCTACCTACCTACCCACCTACCTACCTACTGTATTTTTCCTTCTCTCTCTCTCCCACTACCTACCAACCTACCTACTGTATTTAACCCTCTCTCTCTATGCCTCTACCTACCTACCTACCTACCTACTCCTACCTACCTACCTACCTACCTACCTACCTAAGTACCTACCTACCTACCTGCCTACTGTATTTCTCCCTCTCCCTCTCTATCCCTCGAACTACCTACTGTATTTCTCCCTCTCTCCCACTACCTACCTTCCTACTGTATTTCTCCTCTCTCCCACTCTCCCTCTACCTACCTACCTACCTACCTACCAACCTACCTACCTACCTACCTACCTACCTACCTACCTACCTACCTACTGTATTCCTCACTCTCTCACTCTACCGCCCTACCTACATACCTACTTACTGTATTTCTCCCTCTCTCCCTCTACATATCTACCAACCTATTGTATTTTTCCTTCTCTCTCTACCTCTACCTATCTTCCTACTGTATTTCTCCCTCTCCTTCTCTGTCCCTCTACCTACCTACCTACCTACCTACCTACCTACCTACCTACCTACCTACCTACCTACCTGCCTACTGTATTTCTCCCTCTCCCTCTCTATCCCTCCAACTACCTACTGTATTTCTCCCTCTCCCTCTCTCCCCCTCTACCTACCTACCTACCTACCTACCTACCTACCTATTGTATTTCTCCCTCACCCTCTCTATCCCTCTACCTACCTACCTACTGTATTTCTCCCTCTCTCCCTCTACCTACCTACCAACCTATTGTATTTTTCCTTCTCTCTCTCCCTCTCCCTACCTACCTACCTACCTATCTACTGTATTTCTACCTCTCCCTCTCTTTCCCTCTACCTACCTACCTACTGTATTTCTCCTTCTCCCTCTCCCCCTCTCCCTCCCTCCCTACCTACTGTATTTCTACCTCTCCCTACCTACCTGCCTACTGTATTTCTCCCTTTCCCTCTCTCCCTCTTACTACCTATCTTCTGTATTTCTCCCTCTCCCTCTCTATCCCTCTACCTACCTATGGTATTTCTCACTCTATCCCTCTACCTATCTACCTTCTGTATTTCTCCACCTACCTACCTACCTACCTACCTACCTACCTACCTACCTACCTACCTACCTACCTGCCTGCCTATGGGGAGTCCCCATGGGGAGAGGGAGCGGTTTATAAGTATTAAAATTATTATTATTACTGTATTTCTCCCTCCCCCTCTCTATCCCTCTACCTACATACCTACCTACTGTATTTCTCCCTCTATTCCTCTACCTACCTACCAACCTACTGTATTTCTCCCTCTATCCCACTCTCCCTCTACCTACCTACCTACCTACCTACCTACCTACTGTATTTCTCCCTCTCTCCCTCTACCTACCTACCTACTATATTTCTCCCTCTATCCTTCTACCTTCCTACCTACCTACCTACCTGCCTGCCTGCCTGCCTGCCTACCTACCTACCTACTGTATTTCTCCCTCCCCCTCTCTATCCCTCTACCTACATACCTACCTACTGTATTTCTCCCTCTATTCCTCTACCTACCTACCAACCTATTGTATTTCTCCCTCTATCCCACTCTCCCTCTACCTACCTACCTACCTACCTACCTACCTACGTACCTACCTACCTACCTACCTACCTACCTACCTACTGTATTTCTCACTCTCTCCCTCTACCTCCCTACCTACCTCCCTCCCTACCTACTGTATTTCTCCCTCTCTCCCTCTACCTACCTACCAACCTATTGTATTTTTCCTTCTCTCTCTCCCTCTCCCTACCTACCTACCTACTGGATTTCTCCCTCTGTCCCTCTACCTACCTACCTATTGTATTTCTCCTTCTCCCTCTCTCCGTCTACCTACCTATCTACTGTATTTCTCCCTCTCCCTCTCTCCCTCTACCTACCTACCTACTGTATTTCTCCTTCTCCCTCCCTCCCTCTCCCTCCCTACCTACCTACTGTATTTCTACCTCTCCTTACCTACCTGCCTACTGTATTTCTCCCTCTCCCTCTCTATCCCTCTACGTACCTACCTACTGTATTTCTCCCTCTATCCTTCTACCTTCCTACCTACCTGCCTCTCTACTGTATTTCTCCTTTTGCCTCTCTCCCTCTACCTACCTACCTATGTATTTCTCCCTCTCCCTCTCTCCCTCTACCTACCTACTGTATTTCTCACTCTATCCCTCTACCTACCTACCAACCTATTGTATTTTTCCTTCTCTCTCTACCTCTACCTATCTACCTACTGTATTTCTCCCTGTCCCTCTCTCCCTCTACCTACCTAACTACCTACTGTATTTCTCCCTCTCTCTCCCTCTACCTACCTACCTACCTACCTACATACATACCTACCTACCTACCTACCTACCTACCTACCTACCTACCTACCTACCTACCTACCTACCTATTGTATTTCTCAGTCTCCCTCTCTTCCTCTACCTACCTACCTATATACATACCTACCTATCTACTGTATTTCTCCCTCTCTCAATCTACCTACCTACCTACCTACCTATTGTATTTTTCCTCTCTCCCTCTACCTACCTACCTACTGTATTTCTCCTTCTCCCTCCCTCCCTCTCCCTCCCTCCCTACCTACTGTATTTCTACCTCTCCCTCTCTCCCTCTTACTACCTATCTTCTGTATTTCTCCCTCTCCCTCTCTATCCCTCTACCTACCTATGGTATTTCTCCCTCTATCCCTCTACCTACCTACCTACTATATTTCTCCCTCTATCCTTCTACCTTCCTACCTACCTGCCTCTCTACTGTATTTCTCCTTTTGCCTCTCTCCCTCTACCTACCTACCTACTGTATTTCTCCCTCTCCCTCTCTCCCTCTACCTACCTACTGTATTTCTCACTCTATCCCTCTACCTACCTACCAACCTATTGTATTTTTCCTTCTCTCTCTACCTCTACCTATCTACCTACTGTATTTCTCCCTGTCCCTCTCTCCCTCTACCTACCTAACTACCTACTGTATTTCTCCCTCTCTCTCCCTCTACCTACCTACCTACCTACATACATACATACATACCTACCTACCTACCTACCTACCTACCTACCTACCTACCTACCTACCTATTGTATTTCTCAGTCTCCCTCTCTTCCTCTACCTACCTACCTATATACATACCTACCTATCTACTGTATTTCTCCCTCTCTCAATCTACCTACCTACCTACCTACCTATTGTATTTTTCCTCTCTCCCTCTACCTACCTACTTACCTATCAACCTACTGTATTTTTCTTTCTCTCTCTCTATCCCTCTACCTACCTACCTACTGTATTTTTCCTTCTCCCTCCCTCCCTCTCCCTCCCTACCTACCTACTGTATTTCTACCTCTCCTTACCTACCTGCCTACTGTATTTCTCCCTCTCCCTCTCTATCCCTCTACCTACCTATGGTATTTCTCCCTCTATCCCTCTACCTACCTACCTACTATATTTCTCCCTCTATCCTTCTACCTTCCTACCTACCTGCCTCTCTACTGTATTTCTCCTTTTGCCTCTCTCCCTCTACCTACCTACCTATGTATTTCTCCCTCTCCCTCTCTCCCTCTACCTACCTACTGTATTTCTCACTCTATCCCTCTACCTACCTAGCAACCTATTGTATTTTTCCTTCTCTCTCTACCTCTACCTATCTACCTACTGTATTTCTCCCTGTCCCTCTCTCCCTCTACCTACCTAACTACCTACTGTATTTCTCCCTCTCCCTCTCTCTCCCTCTACCTACCTACCTACCTACCTACCTACCTACCTACCTACCTACCTACCTACCTACCTACCTACCTATTGTATTTCTCAGTCTCCCTCTCTTCCTCTACCTACCTACCTATATACATACCTACCTATCTACTGTATTTCTCCCTCTCTCAATCTACCTACCTACCTACCTATTGTATTTTTCCTCTCTCCCTCTACCTACCTACTTACCTATCAACCTACTGTATTTTTCTTTCTCTCTCTCTATCCCTCTACCTACCTACCTACTGTATTTTTCCTTCTCTCCCTCTCTCCCTCTACCTACCTACTTACATATCTACCTACTGTATTTCTCCCTCTCCCTCTCGCCCTCTACCTACCTACCTACTGTATTTCTCCCTCTCTCCCTCTACTTACCTACCTACCTACGTACCTACCTACCTACCTACCTACCTACTTTATTTTTCCTTCTCTCTCTCACCCTCTACCTACAAAACTACCTACTGTATTTATCCCTCTCTCTCTATGCCTCTACCTACCTACCTACCTACCTACCTATGTACCTACCTACCTACCTACCTACCTACCTACCTACCTACCTACCTATCTACCTACCTACCTACCTACCTACCTACTGTATTTCTCCTTCTCCCTCGCCCCCTCTACCTACCTACTTACATACCTACCTACTGTATTTCTCCCTCTCCCTCTCTCCCTCTACCTACCTACCTACTGTATTTCTCCCTCTCTCCCTCTACTTACCTACCTACCTACCTACCTACCTACCTACCTACCTACCTACCTACCTACCTACCTACCTACTGTATTTTTCCTTCTCTCTCTCACCCTCTACCTACCAACCTACCTACTGTATTTAACCCTCTCTCTCTCTATGCCTCTACCTACCTACCTACCTACCTACCTACCTACCTACCTACCTACCTACCTACCTATGTACCTACCTACCTACCTACCTACTGTATTTCTCCCTCTCCCTCTCTATCCCTCGAACTACCTACTGTATTTCTCCCTCTCTCCCACTACCTACCTTCCTACTGTATTTCTCCCTCTCTCCCACTCTCCCTCTACCTACCTACCTACCTACCTACCTACCAACCTACCTAACTACCTACCTACCTACTGTATTCCTCACTCTCTCACTCTACCTCCCTACCTACATACCTACTTACTGTATTTCTCCCTCTCTCCCTCTACCTACCTACCAACCTATTGTATTTTTCCTTCTCTCTCTACCTCTACCTATCTACCTACTGTATTTCTCCCTGTCCCTCTCTCCCTCTACCTACCTAAGTACCTACTGTATTTCTCCCTCTCCCTCTCTGTCCCTCTACCTACCTACCTACCTACCTACCTACCTACCTGCCTACTGTATTTCTCCCTCTCCCTCTCTATCCCTCCAACTACCTACTGTATTTCTCCCTCTCCCTCTCTCTCGCTCTACCTACCTACCTACCTACCTACCTACCTACCTACCTACCTACCTACCTACCTACCTACCTACCTACCTACCTACCTACCTACCTATTGTATTTCTCCCTCACCCTCTCTATCCCTCTACCTACCTACCTACTGTATTTCTCCCTCTCTCCCTCTACCTACCTACCAACCTATTGTATTTTTCCTTCTCTCTCTCCCTCTCCCTACCTACCTACCTATCTACTGTATTTCTACCTCTCCCTCTCTTTCCCTCTACCTACCTACCTACTGTATTTCTACCTCTCCCTACCTACCTGCCTACTGTATTTCTCCCTTTCCCTCTCTCCCTCTTACTACCTATCTTCTGTATTTCTCCCTCTCCCTCTCTATCCCTCTACCTACCTATGGTATTTCTCCCTCTATCCCTCTACCTACCTACCTACTGTATTTCACCCTCTATCCTTCTACCTTCCTACCTACCTGCCTCTCTACTGTATTTCTCCCTTTGCCTCTCTCCCTCTACCTACCTACCTACTGTATTTCTCCCTCTCCCTCTCTCCCTCTACCTACCTACACCTACCTACCTACTGTATTTCTCCCTCTCCCTCTCTCCCTCTACCTACCTACTGTATTTCTCACTCTATCCCTCTACCTATCTACCTTCTGTATTTCTCCACCTACCTACCTACCTACCTACCTACCTACCTACCTACCTACCTACCTACCTACCTGCCTGCCTATGGGGAGTCCCCATGGGGAGAGGGAGCGGTTTATAAGTATTAAAATTATTATTATTACTGTATTTCTCCCTCCCCCTCTCTATCCCTCTACCTACATACCTACCTACTGTATTTCTCCCTCTATTCCACTACCTACCTACCAACCTACTGTATTTCTCCCTCTATCCCACTCTCCCTCTACCTACCTACCTACCTACCTACCTACCTACCTACCTCCCTACCTACCTACTGTATTTCTCCCTCTCTCCCTCTACCTACCTACCAACCTATTGTATTTTTCCTTCTCTCTCTCCCTCTCCCTACCTACCTACCTACTGGATTTCTCCCTCTCCCTTTCTCCCTCTACCTACCTACTGTATTTCACACTCTGTCCCTCTACCTACCTACCTATTGTATTTCTCCTTCTCCCTCTCTCCGTCTACCTACCTACCTACTGTATTTATCCCTCTCTCTCTATGCCTCTACCTACCTACCTACCTACCTACCTACCTACCTACCTATGTACCTACCTACCTACCTACCTACCTACCTACCTACCTACCTACCTACCTACCTACCTACTGTATTTCTCAGTCTCCCTCTCTTCCTCTACCTACCTACCTATATACATACCTACCTATCTACTGTATTTCTCCCTCTCTCAATCTACCTACCTACCTACCTATTGTATTTTTCCTCTCTCCCTCTACCTACCTACTTACCTATCAACCTACTGTATTTTTCTTTCTCTCTCTCTATCCCTCTACCTACCTACCTACTGTATCTTTCCTTCTCTCCCTCTCTCCCTCTACCTACCTACTTACATATCTACCTACTGTATTTCTCCCTCTCCCTCTCGCCCTCTACCTACCTACCTACTGTATTTCTCCCTCTCTCCCTCTACTTACCTACCTACCTACGTACCTACGTACCTACCTACCTACCTACTTTATTTTTCCTTCTCTCTCTCACCCTCTACCTACAAAACTACCTACTGTATTTATCCCTCTCTCTCTATGCCTCTACCTACCTACCTACCTACCTACCTATGTACCTACCTACCTACCTACCTACCTACCTACCTACCTACCTACCTACTGTATTTCTCCTTCTCCCTCGCCCCCTCTACCTACCTACCTACCCACCTACCTACCTACTGTATTTTTCCTTCTCTCTCTCCCTCTCCCTACCTACCTACCTACTGGATTTCTCCCTCTCCCTTTCTCCCTCTACCTACCTACTGTATTTCACACTCTGTCCCTCTACCTACCTACCTATTGTATTTCTCCTTCTCCCTCTCTCCGTCTACCTACCTATCTACTGTATTTCTCCCTCTCCCTCTCTCCCTCTACCTACCTACCTACTGTATTTCTCCTTCTCCCTCCCTCCCTCTCCCTCCCTACCTACCTACTGTATTTCTACCTCTCCTTACCTACCTGCCTACTGTATTTCTCCCTCTCCCTCTCTATCCCTCTACGTACCTACCTACTGTATTTCTCCCTCTATCCTTCTACCTTCCTACCTACCTGCCTCTCTACTGTATTTCTCCTTTTGCCTCTCTCCCTCTACCTACCTACCTATGTATTTCTCCCTCTCCCTCTCTCCCTCTACCTACCTACTGTATTTCTCACTCTATCCCTCTACCTACCTACCAACCTATTGTATTTTTCCTTCTCTCTCTACCTCTACCTATCTACCTACTGTATTTCTCCCTGTCCCTCTCTCCCTCTACCTACCTAACTACCTACTGTATTTCTCCCTCTCTCTCCCTCTACCTACCTACCTACCTACCTACCTACCTACCTACCTACCTACCTACCTATTGTATTTCTCAGTCTCCCTCTCTTCCTCTACCTACCTACCTATATACATACCTACCTATCTACTGTATTTCTCCCTCTCTCAATCTACCTACCTACCTACCTACCTATTGTATTTTTCCTCTCTCCCTCTACCTACCTACTTACCTATCAACCTACTGTATTTTTCTTTCTCTCTCTCTATCCCTCTACCTACCTACCTACTGTATTTTTCCTTCTCCCTCCCTCCCTCTCCCTCCCTACCTACCTACTGTATTTCTACCTCTCCTTACCTACCTGCCTACTGTATTTCTCCCTCTCCCTCTCTATCCCTCTACCTACCTATGGTATTTCTCCCTCTATCCCTCTACCTACCTACCTACTATATTTCTCCCTCTATCCTTCTACCTTCCTACCTACCTGCCTCTCTACTGTATTTCTCCTTTTGCCTCTCTCCCTCTACCTACCTACCTATGTATTTCTCCCTCTCCCTCTCTCCCTCTACCTACCTACTGTATTTCTCACTCTATCCCTCTACCTACCTAGCAACCTATTGTATTTTTCCTTCTCTCTCTACCTCTACCTATCTACCTACTGTATTTCTCCCTGTCCCTCTCTCCCTCTACCTACCTAACTACCTACTGTATTTCTCCCTCTCCCTCTCTCTCCCTCTACCTACCTACCTACCTACCTACCTACCTACCTACCTACCTACCTACCTACCTATTGTATTTCTCAGTCTCCCTCTCTTCCTCTACCTACCTACCTATATACATACCTACCTATCTACTGTATTTCTCCCTCTCTCAATCTACCTACCTACCTACCTATTGTATTTTTCCTCTCTCCCTCTACCTACCTACTTACCTATCAACCTACTGTATTTTTCTTTCTCTCTCTCTATCCCTCTACCTACCTACCTACTGTATTTTTCCTTCTCTCCCTCTCTCCCTCTACCTACCTACTTACATATCTACCTACTGTATTTCTCCCTCTCCCTCTCGCCCTCTACCTACCTACCTACTGTATTTCTCCCTCTCTCCCTCTACTTACCTACCTACCTACGTACCTACCTACCTACCTACCTACCTACTTTATTTTTCCTTCTCTCTCTCACCCTCTACCTACAAAACTACCTACTGTATTTATCCCTCTCTCTCTATGCCTCTACCTACCTACCTACCTACCTATGTACCTACCTACCTACCTACCTACCTACCTACCTACCTATCTACCTACCTACCTACCTACCTACCTACTGTATTTCTCCTTCTCCCTCGCCCCCTCTACCTACCTACTTACATACCTACCTACTGTATTTCTCCCTCTCCCTCTCTCCCTCTACCTACCTACCTACTGTATTTCTCCCTCTCTCCCTCTACTTACCTACCTACCTACCTACCTACCTACCTACCTACTGTATTTTTCCTTCTCTCTCTCACCCTCTACCTACCAACCTACCTACTGTATTTAACCCTCTCTCTCTCTATGCCTCTACCTACCTACCTACCTACCTACCTACCTACCTACCTACCTACCTACCTACCTATGTACCTACCTACCTACCTACCTACTGTATTTCTCCGTCTCCCTCTCTATCCCTCGAACTACCTACTGTATTTCTCCCTCTCTCCCACTACCTACCTTCCTACTGTATTTCTCCCTCTCTCCCACTCTCCCTCTACCTACCTACCTACCTACCTACCAACCTACCTAACTACCTACCTACCTACTGTATTCCTCACTCTCTCACTCTACCTCCCTACCTACATACCTACTTACTGTATTTCTCCCTCTCTCCCTCTACCTACCTACCTACCCACCTACCTACCTACTGTATTTTTCCTTCTCTCTCTCCCTCTCCCTCCCTACCTACCTACTGGATTTCTCCCTCTCCCTTTCTCCCTCTACCTACCTACTGTATTTCACACTCTGTCCCTCTACCTACCTACCTATTGTATTTCTCCTTCTCCCTCTCTCCGTCTACCTACCTATCTACTGTATTTCTCCCTCTCCCTCTCTCCCTCTACCTACCTACCTACTGTATTTCTCCTTCTCCCTCCCTCCCTCTCCCTCCCTACCTACCTACTGTATTTCTACCTCTCCTTACCTACCTGCCTACTGTATTTCTCCCTCTCCCTCTCTATCCCTCTACGTACCTACCTACTGTATTTCTCCCTCTATCCTTCTACCTTCCTACCTACCTGCCTCTCTACTGTATTTCTCCTTTTGCCTCTCTGCCTCTACCTACCTACCTACCTATGTATTTCTCCCTCTCCCTCTCTCCCTCTACCTACCTACTGTATTTCTCACTCTATCCCTCTACCTACCTACCAACCTATTGTATTTTTCCTTCTCTCTCTACCTCTACCTATCTACCTACTGTATTTCTCCCTGTCCCTCTCTCCCTCTACCTACCTAACTACCTACTGTATTTCTCCCTCTCTCTCCCTCTACCTACCTACCTACCTACCTACCTACCTACCTACCTACCTACCTACCTATTGTATTTCTCAGTCTCCCTCTCTTCCTCTACCTACCTACCTATATACATACCTACCTATCTACTGTATTTCTCCCTCTCTCAATCTACCTACCTACCTACCTACCTATTGTATTTTTCCTCTCTCACTCTACCTCCCTACCTACATACCTACCTACTGTATTTCTCTCTCTCTACCTCTACCTATCTACCTACTGTATTTCTCCCTGTCCCTCTCTCCCTCTACCTACCTAACTACCTACTGTATTTCTCCCTCTCCCTCTCTCTCCCTCTACCTACCTACCTACCTACCTACCTACCTACTGTATTTCTCCCTCTCTCCCTCTACCTACCTACCTACCTACCTACCTACCTACCTACCTACCTACCTACCTATTGTATTTCTCCCTCACCCTCTCTATCCCTCTACCTACCTACCAACCTACTGTATTTCTCCCTCTATCCCACTCTCCCTCTACCTACCTACCTACCTACCTACCTACCTACCTACCTACCTACCTACCTACCTACCTACTGTATTTCTCCTTCTCTCCCTTTACCTACATACCTACCTACCTACCTACCTACCTACCTACCTACCTACTGTATTTCTCCCTCTCTCCCTCCAACTACATACCTACCTACCTACCTACCTACCTACCTAACTACCTACTGTATTTCTCCCTCCCCCTCTCTATCCCTCTACCTACCTACCTACCTACCTACTGTATTTCTCCCTCTCTATCCCTCCAACTACCTACTGTATTTCTCCCTCTCCCTCTCTCTCCCTCTACCTACCTACCTACCTACCTACCTACCTACCTACCTACCTACCTACCTACCTACCTACCTACCTACCTACCTATTGTATTTCTCCCTCACCCTCTCTATCCCTCTACCTACCTACCTACTTTATTTCTCCCTCTCTCCCTCTACCTACCTACCAACCTATTGTATTTTTCCTTCTCTCTCTCCCTCTCCCTACCTACCTACCTACCTATCTACTGTATTTCTACCTCTCCCTCTCTTTCCCTCTACCTACCTACCTACTGTATTTCTCCTTCTCCCTCTCTCCCTCTCCCTCCCTCCCTACCTACTGTATTTCTACCTCTCTCTACCTACCTGCCTACTGTATTTCTCCCTTTCCCTCTCTCCCTCTTACTACCTATCTTCTGTATTTCTCCCTCTCCCTCTCTATCCCTCTACCTACCTATGGTATTTCTCCCTCTATCCCTCTACCTACCTACCTACTGTATTTCTCCCTCTCCCTCTCTCCCTCTACCTACCTACTGTATTTCTCACTCTATCCCTCTACCTATCTACCTTCTGTATTTCTCCACCTACCTACCTACCTACCTACCTACCTACCTACCTACCTACCTACCTACCTACCTACCTACCTACCTACCTACCTACCTGCCTATGGGGAGTCCCCATGGGGAGAGGGAGCGGTTTATAAGTATTAAAATTATTATTATTACTGTATTTCTCCCTCCCCATCTCTATCCCTCTACCTACATACCTACCTACTGTATTTCTCCCTCTATTCCTCTACCTACCTACCAACCTACTGTATTTCTCCCTCTATCCCACTCTCCCTCTACCTACCTACCTACCTACCTACCTACCTACCTACCTACCTACCTACCTACCTACCTACCTACTGTATTTCTCCCTCTATCCTTCTACCTTCCTACCCACCTACCTACCTGCCTGCCTGCCTGCCTGCCTACCTACCTACCTACTGTATTTCTCCCTCCCCCTCTCTATCCCTCTACCTACATACCTACCTACTGTATTTCTCCCTCTATTCCTCTACCTACCTACCAACCTACTGTATTTCTCCCTCTATCCCA
Organism: Rhabdophis nuchalis; assembly: GCA_039707465.1. Lineage (NCBI taxonomy): Eukaryota > Metazoa > Chordata > Lepidosauria > Squamata > Natricidae > Rhabdophis > Rhabdophis nuchalis. Next base: position 199,965 of record JBDLLF010000056.1, read on the forward strand.
CTCTCTCCTACCTACCTACCTACCTACCTACCTACTGTATTTCTCACTCTCTCCCTCTACCTCCCTACCTACCTCCCTACCTACCTACTGTATTTCTCCCTCTCTCCCTCTACCTACCTACCAACCTATTGTATTTTTCCTTCTCTCTCTCCCTCTCCCTACCTACCTACCTACTGGATTTCTCCCTCTCCCTTTCTCCCTCTACCTACCTACTGTATTTCACACTCTGTCCCTCTACCTACCTACCTATTGTATTTCTCCTTCTCCCTCTCTCCGTCTACCTACCTATCTACTGTATTTCTCCCTCTCCCTCTCTCCCTCTACCTACCTACCTACTGTATTTCTCCTTCTCCCTCCCTCCCTCTCCCTCCCTACCTACCTACTGTATTTCTACCTCTCCTTACCTACCTGCCTACTGTATTTCTCCCTCTCCCTCTCTATCCCTCTACGTACCTACCTACTGTATTTCTCCCTCTATCCTTCTACCTTCCTACCTACCTGCCTCTCTACTGTATTTCTCCTTTTGCCTCTCTCCCTCTACCTACCTACCTATGTATTTCTCCCTCTCCCTCTCTCCCTCTACCTACCTACTGTATTTCTCACTCTATCCCTCTACCTACCTACCAACCTATTGTATTTTTCCTTCTCTCTCTACCTCTACCTATCTACCTACTGTATTTCTCCCTGTCCCTCTCTCCCTCTACCTACCTAACTACCTACTGTATTTCTCCCTCTCTCTCCCTCTACCTACCTACCTACATACCTACCTACCTACCTACCTACCTACCTACCTACCTACCTACCTACCTACCTACCTACCTACCTACCTATTGTATTTCTCAGTCTCCCTCTCTTCCTCTACCTACCTACCTATATACATACCTACCTATCTACTGTATTTCTCCCTCTCTCAATCTACCTACCTACCTACCTACCTATTGTATTTTTCCTCTCTCCCTCTACCTACCTACTTACCTATCAACCTACTGTATTTTTCTTTCTCTCTCTCTATCCCTCTACCTACCTACCTACTGTATTTTTCCTTCTCCCTCCCTCCCTCTCCCTCCCTCCCTACCTACTGTATTTCTACCTCTCCTTACCTACCTGCCTACTGTATTTCTCCCTCTCCCTCTCTATCCCTCTACCTACCTATGGTATTTCTCCCTCTATCCCTCTACCTACCTACCTACTATATTTCTCCCTCTATCCTTCTACCTTCCTACCTACCTGCCTCTCTACTGTATTTCTCCTTTTGCCTCTCTCCCTCTACCTACCTACCTATGTATTTCTCCCTCTCCCTCTCTCCCTCTACCTACCTACTGTATTTCTCACTCTATCCCTCTACCTACCTACCAACCTATTGTATTTTTCCTTCTCTCTCTACCTCTACCTATCTACCTACTGTATTTCTCCCTGTCCCTCTCTCCCTCTACCTACCTAACTACCTACTGTATTTCTCCCTCTCCCTCTCTCCCCCTCTACCTACCTACCTACCTACCTACATACATACCTACCTACCTACCTACCTACCTACCTACCTACCTACCTACCTACCTACCTACCTACCTACCTACCTATTGTATTTCTCAGTCTCCCTCTCTTCCTCTACCTACCTACCTATATACATACCTACCTATCTACTGTATTTCTCCCTCTCTCAATCTACCTACCTACCTACCTATTTTATTTTTCCTCTCTCCCTCTACCTACCTACTTACCTATCAACCTACTGTATTTTTCTTTCTCTCTCTCTATCCCTCTACTTACCTACCTACTGTATTTTTCCTTCTCTCCCTCTCTCCCTCTACCTACCTACTTACATATCTACCTACTGTATTTCTCCCTCTCCCTCTCGCCCTCTACCTACCTACCTACTGTATTTCTCCCTCTCTCCCTCTACTTACCTACCTACCTACGTACCTACCTACCTACCTACCTACTTTATTTTTCCTTCTCTCTCTCACCCTCTACCTACAAAACTACCTACTGTATTTATCCCTCTCTCTCTATGCCTCTACCTACCTACCTACCTACCTACCTACCTACCTATGTACCTACCTACCTACCTACCTACCTACCTACTGTATTTCTCCTTCTCCCTCGCCCCCTCTACCTACCTACCTACCCACCTACCTACCTACTGTATTTAACCCTCTCTCTCTCTATGCCTCTACCTACCTACCTACCTACCTACCTACCTACCTACCTACCTACCTAAGTACCTACCTACCTACCTGCCTACTGTATTTCTCCCTCTCCCTCTCTATCCCTCCAACCACCTACTGTATTTCTCCCTCTCTCCCACTACCTACCTTCCTACTGTATTATTCAATCTCCCTCTCTCCCTCTACCTACATACCTACCTACATACCTACCTACCTACCTACCCACCTACTGTATTTCTCCCTCTCTCCCACTCTCCCTCTACCTACCTACCTACCTACCTACCTACCTACCTACTGTATTCCTTACTCTCTCACTCTACCTCCCTACCTACATACCTACCTACTGTATTTCTCTCTCTCTACCTCTACCTATCTACCTACTGTATTTCTCCCTGTCCCTCTCTCCCTCTACCTACCTAACTACCTACTGTATTTCTCCCTCTCCCTCTCTCTCCCTCTACCTACCTACCTACCTACCTACCTACCTACCTACCTACCTACTGTATTTCTCCCTCTCTCCCTCTACCTACCTACCTACCTACCTACCTACCTACCTACCTATTGTATTTCTCCCTCACCCTCTCTATCCCTCTACCTACCTACCAACCTACTGTATTTCTCCCTCTATCCCACTCTCCCTCTACCTACCTACCTACCTACCTACCTACCTACCTACCTACCTACCTACCTACTGTATTTCTCCTTCTCTCCCTCTACCTACCTACCTACCTACCTACCTACCTACCTACCTACTGTATTTCTCCCTCTCTCCCTCTACCTACATACCTACCTACCTACCTACCTACCTACCTACCTACCTACTGTATTTCTCCCTCCCCCTCTCTATCCCTCTACCTACCTACCTACCTACCTACTGTATTTCTCCCTCTCCCTCTCTATCCCTCCAACTACCTACTGTATTTCTCCCTGTCTCCCACTACCTACCTTCCTACTGTATTATTCAATCTCCCTCTCTCCCTCTACCTACCTACCTACCTACCTACCTACCTACCTACCTACCTACCTACCCACCTACTGTATTTCTCCCTCTCTCCCACTCTCCCTCCACCTACCTACCTACCTACCTACCTACCTACCTACCTACCTACCTACCTACCTACCTACCTACCCACCTACTGTATTTCTCCCTCTCTCCCACTCTCCCTCTACCTACCTACCTACCTACCTACCTACCTACCTACCTACCTACCTACCTACCTACCTACTGTATTTCTCCCTCCCCCTCTCTATCCCTCTACCTACCTACCTACCTACCTACTGTATTTCTCCCTCTCCCTCTCTATCCCTCGAACTACCTACTGTATTTCTCCCTCTCTCCCACTACCTACCTTCCTACTGTATTTCTCCCTCTCTCCCACTCTCCCTCTACCTACCTACCTACCTACCTACCAACCTACCTAACTCCCTACCTACCTACTGTATTCCTCACTCTCTCACTCTACCTCCCTACCTACATACCTACTTACTGTATTTCTCCCTCTCTCCCTCTACCTACCTACCTACCCACCTACCTACCTACTGTATTTTTCCTTCTCTCTCTCCCTCTCCCTACCTACCTACCTACTGGATTTCTCCCTCTCCCTTTCTCCCTCTACCTACCTACTGTATTTCACTCTCTGTCCCTCTACCTACCTACCTATTGTATTTCTCCTTCTCCCTCTCTCCGTCTACCTACCTATCTACTGTATTTCTCCCTCTCCCTCTCTCCCTCTACCTACCTACCTACTGTATTTCTCCTTCTCCCTCCCTCCCTCTCCCTCCCTACCTACCTACTGTATTTCTACCTCTCCTTACCTACCTGCCTACTGTATTTCTCCCTCTCCCTCTCTATCCCTCTACGTACCTACCTACTGTATTTCTCCCTCTATCCTTCTACCTTCCTACCTACCTGCCTACTGTATTTCTCCCTCTCCCTCTCTATCCCTCCAACCACCTACTGTATTTCTCCCTCTCTCCCACTACCTACCTTCCTACTGTATTATTCAATCTCCCTCTCTCCCTCTACCTACATACCTACCTACATACCTACCTACCTACCTACCCACCTACTGTATTTCTCCCTCTCTCCCACTCTCCCTCTACCTACCTACCTACCTACCTACCTACCTACCTACTGTATTCCTTACTCTCTCACTCTACCTCCCTACCTACATACCTACCTACTGTATTTCTCTCTCTCTACCTCTACCTATCTACCTACTGTATTTCTCCCTGTCCCTCTCTCCCTCTACCTACCTAACTACCTACTGTATTTCTCCCTCTCCCTCTCTCTCCCTCTACCTACCTACCTACCTACCTACCTACCTACCTACCTACCTACCTACCTACTGTATTTCTCCCTCTCTCCCTCTACCTACCTACCTACCTACCTACCTACCTACCTACCTATTGTATTTCTCCCTCACCCTCTCTATCCCTCTACCTACCTACCAACCTACTGTATTTCTCCCTCTATCCCACTCTCCCTCTACCTACCTACCTACCTACCTACCTACCTACCTACCTACCTACCTACCTACCTACTGTATTTCTCCTTCTCTCCCTCTACCTACCTACCTACCTACCTACCTACCTACCTACCTACTGTATTTCTCCCTCTCTCCCTCTACCTACATACCTACCTACCTACCTACCTACCTACCTACCTACCTACCTACTGTATTTCTCCCTCCCCCTCTCTATCCCTCTACCTACCTACCTACCTACCTACTGTATTTCTCCCTCTCCCTCTCTATCCCTCCAACTACCTACTGTATTTCTCCCTGTCTCCCACTACCTACCTTCCTACTGTATTATTCAATCTCCCTCTCTCCCTCTACCTACCTACCTACCTACCTACCTACCTACCTACCTACCTACCTACCCACCTACTGTATTTCTCCCTCTCTCCCTCCAACTACATACCTACCTACCTACCTACCTACCTACCTAACTACCTACTGTATTTCTCCCTCCCCCTCTCTATCCCTCTACCTACCTACCTACCTACCTACTGTATTTCTCCCTCTCTATCCCTCCAACTACCTACTGTATTTCTCCCTCTCCCTCTCTCTCCCTCTACCTACCTACCTACCTACCTACCTACCTACCTACCTACCTACCTACCTACCTACCTACCTACCTACCTATTGTATTTCTCCCTCACCCTCTCTATCCCTCTACCTACCTACCTACTTTATTTCTCCCTCTCTCCCTCTACCTACCTACCAACCTATTGTATTTTTCCTTCTCTCTCTCCCTCTCCCTACCTACCTACCTACCTATCTACTGTATTTCTACCTCTCCCTCTCTTTCCCTCTACCTACCTACCTACTGTATTTCTCCTTCTCCCTCTCTCCCTCTCCCTCCCTCCCTACCTACTGTATTTCTACCTCTCTCTACCTACCTGCCTACTGTATTTCTCCCTTTCCCTCTCTCCCTCTTACTACCTATCTTCTGTATTTCTCCCTCTCCCTCTCTATCCCTCTACCTACCTATGGTATTTCTCCCTCTATCCCTCTACCTACCTACCTACTGTATTTCTCCCTCTCCCTCTCTCCCTCTACCTACCTACTGTATTTCTCACTCTATCCCTCTACCTATCTACCTTCTGTATTTCTCCACCTACCTACCTACCTACCTACCTACCTACCTACCTACCTACCTACCTACCTACCTACCTACCTACCTGCCTATGGGGAGTCCCCATGGGGAGAGGGAGCGGTTTATAAGTATTAAAATTATTATTATTACTGTATTTCTCCCTCCCCATCTCTATCCCTCTACCTACATACCTACCTACTGTATTTCTCCCTCTATTCCTCTACCTACCTACCAACCTACTGTATTTCTCCCTCTATCCCACTCTCCCTCTACCTACCTACCTACCTACCTACCTACCTACCTACCTACCTACCTACCTACCTACCTACCTACTGTATTTCTCCCTCTATCCTTCTACCTTCCTACCCACCTACCTACCTGCCTGCCTGCCTGCCTGCCTACCTACCTACCTACTGTATTTCTCCCTCCCCCTCTCTATCCCTCTACCTACATACCTACCTACTGTATTTCTCCCTCTATTCCTCTACCTACCTACCAACCTACTGTATTTCTCCCTCTATCCCACTCTCTCCTACCTACCTACCTACCTACCTACTGTATTTCTCACTCTCTCCCTCTACCTCCCTACCTACCTCCCTACCTACCTACTGTATTTCTCCCTCTCTCCCTCTACCTACCTACCAACCTATTGTATTTTTCCTTCTCTCTCTCCCTCTCCCTACCTACCTACCTACTGGATTTCTCCCTCTCCCTTTCTCCCTCTACCTACCTACTGTATTTCACACTCTGTCCCTCTACCTACCTACCTATTGTATTTCTCCTTCTCCCTCTCTCCGTCTACCTACCTATCTACTGTATTTCTCCCTCTCCCTCTCTCCCTCTACCTACCTACCTACTGTATTTCTCCTTCTCCCTCCCTCCCTCTCCCTCCCTACCTACCTACTGTATTTCTACCTCTCCTTACCTACCTGCCTACTGTATTTCTCCCTCTCCCTCTCTATCCCTCTACGTACCTACCTACTGTATTTCTCCCTCTATCCTTCTACCTTCCTACCTACCTGCCTCTCTACTGTATTTCTCCTTTTGCCTCTCTCCCTCTACCTACCTACCTATGTATTTCTCCCTCTCCCTCTCTCCCTCTACCTACCTACTGTATTTCTCACTCTATCCCTCTACCTACCTACCAACCTATTGTATTTTTCCTTCTCTCTCTACCTCTACCTATCTACCTACTGTATTTCTCCCTGTCCCTCTCTCCCTCTACCTACCTAACTACCTACTGTATTTCTCCCTCTCTCTCCCTCTACCTACCTACCTACATACCTACCTACCTACCTACCTACCTACCTACCTACCTACCTACCTACCTACCTACCTACCTACCTACCTACCTATTGTATTTCTCAGTCTCCCTCTCTTCCTCTACCTACCTACCTATATACATACCTACCTATCTACTGTATTTCTCCCTCTCTCAATCTACCTACCTACCTACCTACCTATTGTATTTTTCCTCTCTCCCTCTACCTACCTACTTACCTATCAACCTACTGTATTTTTCTTTCTCTCTCTCTATCCCTCTACCTACCTACCTACTGTATTTTTCCTTCTCCCTCCCTCCCTCTCCCTCCCTCCCTACCTACTGTATTTCTACCTCTCCTTACCTACCTGCCTACTGTATTTCTCCCTCTCCCTCTCTATCCCTCTACCTACCTATGGTATTTCTCCCTCTATCCCTCTACCTACCTACCTACTATATTTCTCCCTCTATCCTTCTACCTTCCTACCTACCTGCCTCTCTACTGTATTTCTCCTTTTGCCTCTCTCCCTCTACCTACCTACCTATGTATTTCTCCCTCTCCCTCTCTCCCTCTACCTACCTACTGTATTTCTCACTCTATCCCTCTACCTACCTACCAACCTATTGTATTTTTCCTTCTCTCTCTACCTCTACCTATCTACCTACTGTATTTCTCCCTGTCCCTCTCTCCCTCTACCTACCTAACTACCTACTGTATTTCTCCCTCTCCCTCTCTCCCCCTCTACCTACCTACCTACCTACCTACATACATACCTACCTACCTACCTACCTACCTACCTACCTACCTACCTACCTACCTACCTACCTACCTACCTATTGTATTTCTCAGTCTCCCTCTCTTCCTCTACCTACCTACCTATATACATACCTACCTATCTACTGTATTTCTCCCTCTCTCAATCTACCTACCTACCTACCTATTTTATTTTTCCTCTCTCCCTCTACCTACCTACTTACCTATCAACCTACTGTATTTTTCTTTCTCTCTCTCTATCCCTCTACTTACCTACCTACTGTATTTTTCCTTCTCTCCCTCTCTCCCTCTACCTACCTACTTACATATCTACCTACTGTATTTCTCCCTCTCCCTCTCGCCCTCTACCTACCTACCTACTGTATTTCTCCCTCTCTCCCTCTACTTACCTACCTACCTACGTACCTACCTACCTACCTACCTACTTTATTTTTCCTTCTCTCTCTCACCCTCTACCTACAAAACTACCTACTGTATTTATCCCTCTCTCTCTATGCCTCTACCTACCTACCTACCTACCTACCTACCTACCTATGTACCTACCTACCTACCTACCTACCTACCTACTGTATTTCTCCTTCTCCCTCGCCCCCTCTACCTACCTACCTACCCACCTACCTACCTACTGTATTTAACCCTCTCTCTCTCTATGCCTCTACCTACCTACCTACCTACCTACCTACCTACCTACCTACCTACCTAAGTACCTACCTACCTACCTGCCTACTGTATTTCTCCCTCTCCCTCTCTATCCCTCCAACCACCTACTGTATTTCTCCCTCTCTCCCACTACCTACCTTCCTACTGTATTATTCAATCTCCCTCTCTCCCTCTACCTACATACCTACCTACATACCTACCTACCTACCTACCCACCTACTGTATTTCTCCCTCTCTCCCACTCTCCCTCTACCTACCTACCTACCTACCTACCTACCTACCTACTGTATTCCTTACTCTCTCACTCTACCTCCCTACCTACATACCTACCTACTGTATTTCTCTCTCTCTACCTCTACCTATCTACCTACTGTATTTCTCCCTGTCCCTCTCTCCCTCTACCTACCTAACTACCTACTGTATTTCTCCCTCTCCCTCTCTCTCCCTCTACCTACCTACCTACCTACCTACCTACCTACCTACCTACCTACCTACTGTATTTCTCCCTCTCTCCCTCTACCTACCTACCTACCTACCTACCTACCTACCTACCTACCTATTGTATTTCTCCCTCACCCTCTCTATCCCTCTACCTACCTACCAACCTACTGTATTTCTCCCTCTATCCCACTCTCCCTCTACCTACCTACCTACCTACCTACCTACCTACCTACCTACCTACCTACCTACTGTATTTCTCCTTCTCTCCCTCTACCTACCTACCTACCTACCTACCTACCTACCTACCTACTGTATTTCTCCCTCTCTCCCTCTACCTACATACCTACCTACCTACCTACCTACCTACCTACCTACTGTATTTCTCCCTCCCCCTCTCTATCCCTCTACCTACCTACCTACCTACCTACTGTATTTCTCCCTCTCCCTCTCTATCCCTCCAACTACCTACTGTATTTCTCCCTGTCTCCCACTACCTACCTTCCTACTGTATTATTCAATCTCCCTCTCTCCCTCTACCTACCTACCTACCTACCTACCTACCTACCTACCTACCTACCTACCCACCTACTGTATTTCTCCCTCTCTCCCACTCTCCCTCCACCTACCTACCTACCTACCTACCTACCTACCTACCTACCTACCTACCTACCTACCTACCTACCTACCCACCTACTGTATTTCTCCCTCTCTCCCACTCTCCCTCTACCTACCTACCTACCTACCTACCTACCTACCTACCTACCTACCTACCTACCTACCTACTGTATTTCTCCCTCCCCCTCTCTATCCCTCTACCTACCTACCTACCTACCTACTGTATTTCTCCCTCTCCCTCTCTATCCCTCGAACTACCTACTGTATTTCTCCCTCTCTCCACTACCTACCTTCCTACTGTATTTCTCCCTCTCTCCCACTCTCCCTCTACCTACCTACCTACCTACCTACCAACCTACCTAACTCCCTACCTACCTACTGTATTCCTCACTCTCTCACTCTACCTCCCTACCTACATACCTACTTACTGTATTTCTCCCTCTCTCCCCTCTACCTACCTACCTACCCACCTACCTACCTACTGTATTTTTCCTTCTCTCTCTCCCTCTCCCTACCTACCTACCTACTGGATTTCTCCCTCTCCCTTTCTCCCTCTACCTACCTACTGTATTTCACTCTCTGTCCCTCTACCTACCTACCTATTGTATTTCTCCTTCTCCCTCTCTCCGTCTACCTACCTATCTACTGTATTTCTCCCTCTCCCTCTCTCCCTCTACCTACCTACCTACTGTATTTCTCCTTCTCCCTCCCTCCCTCTCCCTCCCTACCTACCTACTGTATTTCTACCTCTCCTTACCTACCTGCCTACTGTATTTCTCCCTCTCCCTCTCTATCCCTCTACGTACCTACCTACTGTATTTCTCCCTCTATCCTTCTACCTTCCTACCTACCTGCCTACTGTATTTTCTCCCTCTCCCTCTCTATCCCTCCAACCACCTACTGTATTTCTCCCTCTCTCCCACTACCTACCTTCCTACTGTATTATTCAATCTCCCTCTCTCCCTCTACCTACATACCTACCTACATACCTACCTACCTACCTACCCACCTACTGTATTTCTCCCTCTCTCCCACTCTCCCTCTACCTACCTACCTACCTACCTACCTACCTCTACCTACTGTATTCCTTACTCTCTCACTCTACCTCCCTACCTACATACCTACCTACTGTATTTCTCTCTCTCTACCTCTACCTATCTACCTACTGTATTTCTC